>BQNB010166270.1:0-14131 GCA_026074375.1 Tanacetum coccineum | reverse complement strand
GAGAATACAAAGAATGCTCAAGCTCAGGAGATTACAAGTTTAAAGAAGAGAGTTAAGAAGTTAGAGAAGAAAAGAGGGTCAAGAACTTATAAGCTAAAAAGATTATACAAGGTTGGTAGATCTGCAAGAATAGTTTCCTCTGATGAAGCTTGTTTGGGTGATTTAGAGGATGCATCCAAACAAGGGAGGATAATTGATGACATTGATAAAGATGCAGAGATTAGGCTGATTGATGAAACTCGGGGGAGGCATGATGATGATATAATGTTTGATGTGGGTGATCTTGCTGGTGAAGAAGTATTTGTTGCAGAACAAGGAGTTCCTGATAGTAAGAAAGACGATGATGTTTAAGTTAATACTGCTGCTACAACAGTTAGTACTGTCAGTACAATTCCAGTTAGTGCAGCTACAATAACTAAAGATGAAATAACTTTGGCTCAAGCAATGGCACAATTGAAAAGTAAGGTTACTACTGCTACAACAACTACTACTAAAGAAATTCTTCTTCAAGAGCCAAGTGAATCAACAACAACAAAAACAACTCCTTCAAAGGATAAAGGTAAAGGTATAATGGTTGAAGAACCTTTGAAGATGAAGAAGAAAGATCAAATTAGCTTTGATGAATAAGAAGCTATAAGATTACAGGCTGAATTTGATGAGGAAGTAAGGCTTGTAAGGGAAAAATATGAAGCCAATGTAGCCTTGATTGAAGAATGGAATGACATTCAGGCTAAGATTGAGACAGCAGAGGAGCAAGAAGAGTTGACTGTTGATGAGAAGGCTACATTATTTTAACAACTCTTAGAGAAAAGAAGAAAGCACTTTGCAGCTACGAGAGCAGAAGAAAAGAGAAATAGACCACCTACAAGAGCTCAAAAAAGGAGTATTATGTGTACTTACCTAAAAAATATGGCAGGATGGAAGCCCAAAGACTTGAAGAGCAAGTCCTTTGCAAATATTCAAGAATTGTTTAACAAAGCTTTCAAGAGGGTGAACACCTTTGTTGACTTAAGAACAGAGTTGGTGGAAGACACTGAAATGGAAGGAAGTTCCAAGAAAGCAGAAGTAATGGAAGAAAGTTCCAAGAGAGCAGAGATAGCACAAGAAAGCAGTTCAAAAAGAACAGGAGATGAACTAGAATAAGAGAATGCAAAGAAGCAAAAGGTGGATAATGATCATGAAGTAGCTAAGATGAAAGAGCTCATGAAAATTATTCCTGATGAAGAGAAAGTAGCAGTTGATGTTATACCTTTAGCTACTAAGCCTCCAAGCATTATTGACTGGAAGATTGTTAAAGAAGGAAAGATCAGCTATTTTCAAATTATAAGAGTTGATGGAAGTTCAAAGAGGTACTCAGCCTTTATTCAGATGCTTAAAAGCTTTGACAGGGAAGATTTGGAAACTCTGTGGAAATTGGTTAAAGCTAAGCATGGGTATACAAGGCCAGAGGAGGGCTATGAGAGAGTGGGACTTTTTATTTTTGTGGGGGTTTTGGATTTCTAAGATAATGTTTAAACATCAGTCGAAAGATGCAGTGTGGAGGAATCTACGGGAAAACAAAGTGTTGGTTTGGAAGCTATTTGATTCCTGTGGAGTACACTTTATGAGATTTCAAAGTCTGCATGTCTTTATGTTGGTAGAGAAGAGATATCCTCTTACACCTGCTACAATAACAGAGATGCTAAATAAGAAGCTGCAAGCTAATCATTGGAATGAAATATGTTATCAGCTTCTTAAGCTCATCACAAAGCAACTCAAGAATCGATGAAGTGTTTGGAAGCATCATCCTGGTGATTAATGAAGCTTTTAATGAAGAAACTTGATGATTTTGAAGATAAATATCAAGTTTAGGGGAGGATTGTTAGGATTAAAAGACTTCTTGATGATCTTAGAGTTACTGCTGCTAAGGTTTGTGTTACTACTGCTAAGCAAAAGTTAGTGATGATCATTAACGTTAATGAAAAATATGCTAAGCAGATAGTACTGCTAGTTCATAGTTACTACTGCTAGTGTAACTTAGTACTGCTAGTGTATATTAGTACTGCTAGTTACTACTGCTAGTATATGTTAGTACTGCTAGAGTAAAGTTAGTACTGCTGGTGAAGATTAAAGAAAATATTCTAAGTAGTTACTACTGCTTGTACACAATTAATGCTGCTGGTGTATAAGTTACTACTGCTAGTGTTCAGAGTTAATGCTGCTGGTCAAAGTTACAACTGCTGAAAGATTACAACTGCTGAAAGGATAAAGACATTAGAGAAAGTATAAAGATTGCTTAAAGATCAAGATTACTTAGTTGATAAGGATTGCTATTTATAGAATAAATCTTTAAGAATATTCTAAGTTTTTGTAATATATTATAAATCGACTAGGACTCCTTGGTGTATAAAAGGAGGTCCTAGGGCATAAAGTTAATTATCATAAATTGTATCAAAACATTCATAGGAGTTGTTCTAGCTTCAAGGTTTTGTACCCTTAATTTCTAGTTAGAGTATTCATATTTAATCTATCTAAAGCTTTGTTTGTAATATGTGTGGTTCCTCTAGAATTTTCTGTTTCATTGAAGAATTCTTCTTATATTAAAGATTAGATTCCATATAATCTTTAGTATTATCAAACAAAGTTTCTATCATAAGTTGTGTAGGATTTATCTTGCATAACTAAACCTTACACAAGTTAAGGAATTCAAGATCCATTGAAGTGGGATCAACAGTTATATTCTTTCTCTTCACTACTCAATTTTGTTGTGGGGAGTAAGGAGCTGTTAGAAATCTTCGGATCTCATTATCCTTACAAAATTTGTTAAATTCTTTTGATAAGTATTCTCCACCTCTATCTGATCTCATTGATTAAATCTTTAAACCATCTCCTTTTCAACCATAGCTTTAAATTTTTTAAAAGTGTCAAAGGCTTGAGATTTTCTTTTAGAAAATATACCCAAGTCTTTCTTGAATAGTCATCAATAAAGATCATAAAGTAGAGATTCTTACCATGAGAGGGTGGAGTAATGAGACCACGCAAATCTATGTAAATTAGTTGTAGAGTCTCCTTAGCTCTTGATGTCGCTTCTTTTAGGAACGAGCTCCTAGCATGCTTCCCAAGAAGGAATTCTTCACACACTTGATTGGGATGATCAATTTGATCTAACCCCTTTACCATTCCATTTGAGGATAATATTTTTATGTTACCAAAGTTTAAGTGCCCGTACCTTATGTGCCAAAGCCACGAATGATCCTTCAGACAACTCTTTAAGCACTTAAATTCATCATGTTGAATGTTTAAAATGAACATTTGATTTTTGGTCATAGGCACCCTTGCTCTGATCTTTCCTTCTTGATTTCTTATTATAGCACTACGATATTTGAAATGAATATTGTATTTTACGTAAAGGGTTTCCCCGATAAATTTTATTACGCCAAAAGATAATTAAGTACAAAGGATAAGGGTGAGTCCCACAAAATATTGTAGTTTTTCTCCAATAGTTGTCCTATCCTTAAAATGTTACTTTTTAGGTTGGGCACATTGTATATGTCCGAAATATATTGGTGACTTCCATCTTTAGGTCGGATAAGTATTTCACCTTTTCCTTTCATCGGTGATTTTGATTCATCTCCAAATGTGACATTACTTTACTTTTCTCTATCCCCATGAACAAGTCTTCTTCACCCGCCATATGGGTACTCGCAGCGGAATCTATATGCCATGGCTCTATTCTCTCTTCTTGTTCGTCATGCTTCGCCATTAGCAAAGTAAGCTCATCTTCATCTTTTACCTCTACCATATTAGCTTTTTATTCCACTTGTCTTGAGCTAGTATACTCATTGGCATAATGAACATATTTGCGACAATTGTATCATTGTATTTGGGGCTTACCTCCTGTTACACCCCTAAAATATCACAGCGGAAAGGTAACCATGGTATGACTTCATAGCACAAGAAACAAAAAATATAAAGAATTACCTCTATATGAGTCATTTTAAAAAGGCATTAATTCGATACATTTGGATAAATAATTTTTCACAATATAGATTCCATAGTTTCACCATAAAATAGATATAGTTTGAAAGATAATCAAATGAATAGAGTTTATGCAGAAAGTCTTCAATGCGACGCAACCCCAAACCGGGTTACTCTAACATGAGACTCCACATGCTAGCCAAGTTATGCAAGTTATGGACCTGAGAAATACATGCAAAAATGTCAACATAAAGTTGGTGAGTTCATAGGTTTAAATAAGTATAATTGCGGACCACAACATTTCTGAGTGTGTGTGACTATTATAACAAATAAAATATCACACAAAAAGTATTACTATTGCACTAGGCTCATGACACTGAAGCCTTAAGTATATATTTTTACAAGTTGTTGCCCCGGTATGTGCTTTGCCAAACACCTAAAGTTCTATAAATGAAATGCGTTTGTTTTACCAGTACGGTCGGTGATATGAGAGCCACCAATACCTGGACGGGGAAGTTTAATCTCAAAGAGATCTATTCACAACATTCACGCTTACAAAAAGTAATTAACTATTCATGATAGTGGGGACATCATGGTAATTAGGCAACATACTCCTTAAGCCTTCTGAGCTGATCTCTGTGCCTAAGTATCTCGTCAATCTTCTTCAACATCTCTTTTGAACTCTTGACATCATAGTCGGTCCAGTCTCTTCCTTTCAACCTTTTGTTGCCGCTACCCAACTTGTTCTTTGACAACATGTCAATCAGATTTTCCTAAATCTTCACAAGTGTACCATCACAGAACTTCTTTACTTCACTTAGCTTCATAAGGGATTTTATGTTGTATTGGTTAACATACATGACCCCCTTATGCATTGCAGTCATCGTGAATGGTATCCTTTGGTCGATTCTTTCAAAGAACATTGTGGGTTTGGTGAGGTTGAGAGTTCTTTGATAGCTTTCTACTCCAAGCTGAATATCTTTTACCATGTTCTTAATCACAGTTCTTCTGATGAACATGAGAAGAGCATTGTTGAAGTCTTTTACAAATTCCAATGGGAGATGGTGTAGCTTATATTGAACCTAGAGCAAGTACATATCTTCCACATCATTCACACCGAGTCTAGGTAGATCTGCATAGCTGAATTGTTACTCTTTATCATCAGATCTCTTGACTACAATTGATGTTAGAAAACCATAACCCCATTTCTTCTTTACGAATATACAAACAACTGATTTGATCCTTAAATCTAAATAGGTGTTTCCTTCGATTATGACTCTCATTCCTGCTTTGAAGAAATAAATTCTATCCTCTTCCTAATGGTGTATACCATTAAGAGCTTCAAAGTGACAGTAACGAACTTCTTTACTCCATCTTTAAGAGATCCTATCCTCAATACATTCTTTGTAGTATCTCGCAGCATAATGTTTAGTGATAGAAGTAGTGTACTTCTATTCTATGCTGAGATCTACAAGGTAAGAGTAGTCATTGTTGTAGAAGCAAGGATGTGGTTTTGTACTTTTTGACATATGTCGTTCAAATGATATGGGTTTAGAGACATCTTCTTCATCACTGTTCCACTGAGCTTCTGATAATACTGCTGCTTTGAGTGGACAAACATGGTATTCGAGTTCCACATCAATGTTGTACTGCACCTTTAGCCATTTTAATCCTGCACCTTCGAGATCCGCTATTGTAAGCTCGTCCTTTTGGATCAGTTCTTTAAACTTCTTTGCTATGACAACAGTTAATGGTCCAAGAATATGCTTTTCATTCTTATCAATGTCTGATTTCAATAATAAGTCAAACCATGTCGTTCTCCTTTTAGCTAACCCCATCTTCTTTAGAAACCATTCTGGGTTAGAAGGTTTATGGATAAGAATATCTGCTTTGTCCAGGGGTTGCATGGCAGGTGTATCATCTTGTACTATAGCCACGGGAGATCTATTTCTCCTTAATGATCTAGAAGAAGGTTCACCAACATCCGTTCTTATTTTCTTCTTGTTTTCCCCCTCACAATTATTAGGAGGATCCTGATTACCGTGAGACCTTTTGTGAAAGGATGAATGTGCAGCTTGAGCATCAAGTGTATCTTAATTGAGAGTGATGTATTCATAAAGGGTATCATAAAGTTGCTGATGTGTGGTATGAGTCTCATTTGACTTGTTCGAGTGAATTCTGTTTAGCAACTTTATTTTTAGATCCATATTTGAGAGATCATTAGTAGAGGTGGATGATTAAGTGAAGAGATTGATTTGGTTGGTTTTCATAACTTCGAGCAAAGAGGTGTTAAGGCGTGGCCTAACATAATTTGCAACGTCATTTGGGATATGAGTAGGTAGAAGCTTTTTGATTTCTGTCAGAACTTTTGCTTGGACAGGTTTTTCAAATGCTTCTAAAACATTGAAACTTGTAAGAGTTTACAGCTTCTGATCATATTATCTGAATTTCTATGCGACTGCCTTCTTGAAGTTGATCTTCCTCATATTTTTTTCACCTTTTGCATCAACTTCTTTGCTTTGGCTTTTAGGGAGTTTGGTTGGAGAGTTATTGTAGGATAGGGAATTTTCTTTACTGGTAGAGATGGTATATGATGAGCATTCTCATTTGGGAACATTTCATGCATTAAAGTTTTTGTTGCTAGAATATCTACATGTGTACCAAGTGGTACTTCGAATTCACCTGATATATAGCTTGTTAGTTGAGGATTTCCCTCTGGGTTATGCACCACTGAGGTTGTTTGAGCATCGGTAAACATTGGATGACTCATAAAATCTATCAATTCATTTGTAGGTTTTCGTCTAGCAAGGTCTGAATGAAGTCTAGTGAGGAACTTGTAACCGTTGGACTGAGATAGGTAGAATCGGGTGTTGCAGTAGACTTGTTATGCATGAACACTCTATACTTTGCAGCATCATCATCTCCATGTAGATTATCATCAGGTAAATCCATATCAGATTCGTCAGCATCATCAGTTTCATTTGCACTTTCCTCTGATTCGTCTGAACTTGAAGAGTAGAGTGTTGCATCACTAGCAGTATATGATGAAGAATAATATTTATTGTGAGCAACACTTGATCCATCTCCTGCAACTGGTTGCTTCTTTTGCCTTAAACTCTCAAGTCTGCTAGCTTTTGATCCTTTTTGTAAGTCTAACAATGATCTTCAAATGCAGGACCTTTGAGTTTCTGTCCCTACTCATTGTACATATCTGCAACGGCTTCGTCAGTTTGGCTGTCAATTTTCAATTGACTCCTTCAACGTCGTTGAGAGCGCGGTTCATGAATACTGATGGAGTTTGCAAGTTCACCTAAAACTTCTTTGTAAGAGATCTTGTTTCCCTTGGCACAACATCTTTCTTGAGTTTGTTGGGAACATATGTTACTTGATCACCATAACACATAAAACCTTTTCCTCTTCTACTTTTGATTGGAGATACGTGTTGCTCTTCTGGTTCATCAACAATTTTAGCTTTCTCACTTTCCACTTTCTTAGCCATATAGTACTTGTACCCTGCTTTCTTTTTGATTGCATCACTGATCATATAATCGAGAACTTCCATTCCAAACTTGTATTCACAGTTAGTTGTGCTTAACAATTTGGTTATGGGATGATCATCTTGTAAAATGTGCAACTTAGAGTCTGATCTATAAGGAATACTCTTGTTGAGTGAAAGAAGGTAGTCAATGATAAGCTTGGTGAAACGGGTGTACAACAGTTTAGACATCTTTGATGGTATGGATGATCTTTCAACTGTTTGCCATTCGAATTCGTCCTAAATTAATGATGTGAAATCTAAATTGGCAGAGTGAACGATACCCTATAATATCTAAAGTATTGGAAGTCTAACTGTGTCCCTGCTTGAGTTTTTTCCCGTAAGACATCCGTTAGTACACTCAGAATAGCTCTCCATGGTCGATGAAGTCTTGTGGCTACCATTTTTGAAATGGCAGTCATCTTAGTTTCGGGATCTTCATCATAACCAAGTGTTTTAATGAATTTAAGAATTTTAATTTTTGAGGGAGGTTTGATATAAGTGTTGTTGGGATCAGGTAGAGGCATCTGCAATATAGTTCTGAGTAGTCTAGGCGTGAGAGTGAAAGTGTGATTTTCTAGTTCAAAAGTGAATGTATGGTTGTTTTTGTTGTGATTGATGATTTCCAAAACTGGTGTAGGTAGATGATTGGTACAGTTGTAGTTAAGGAAACCAGATTGTATAGCTTGTGGTGTCTTAGAATTTCAACAACAAATCTCAGCATGGTATAGGTTATATGTGAATCTGAAGCGACACGCTGGTTGTTCTTCTTGATAAAAAGTCTGTTAGCACGTGGAATCAGCTGTTCTTTAGAGACAATTTTAGCTTGAGAATTTGTTCTTGACATGTTGAATTCTGAGAATAAGATTCAAACTTTGATTAGTTTCACATGAATACAAACTTAAAAACATTCATTTCATTTTTTATTTTTTATTCACTATGTCTGTTTTGTATGGACGGGCATTTCTTTTTGTCCATACTTATGCTAATTTCTTTCTCATGTACCTTAATTCTTGCTTTTGATGACATAAGACGTATGCTCTTTTCTTTTATTTTTATCTCTCGTTCTGTTTTTAGTTATCATCACTTAAAATTAAGTTCTTAGATACTATTTCTACAAGATAAAAGATGTAAGAATGAATGAGAGTTCATTTTTCTAATGCTTTAAAAGTGTTTATCTTAACCAATATTTAGAGAAATAGCATCATTTGTATGGAAGAAAACTTTTCTGAAAACGATTGTTTCGTATGAGAATGAGTTTTCTTTTTAGTAAAATAACCTTAAGCCCGGAAGAGACACTGATTTGCTAAAGGGATACATTATCAGCTTTTAGGAGACAACTAGCCCTAATAGCCATCCTGATTTATCACTAACTCTTAGTCATATTATTTCAAAGTAGACTCAAAAGAACTTTTGTCTTGGAAATTCAGTTTGCAAAGGCATTGTGTTATTTTGAAATTTAATAAATAATGACGTGTAAAAATCTATAGCAAAAATGTTTATAAAATATACACACATCATTACTATTATTTTTGGAAAATCATCTTGAATGAGATTAAGTGCCTTGGAAAAACCACACGTAGTACAAGTACTAGTATAGTAATCCACTTCACAAGTGGGGTTAATCTGAAGATCGACCATGAGTATTATAAATAATACCCTCTGTGGTGAAATTTACAAGAGATATATCCAAATATAACACATTTAATGAGAAACATAATCACATATAAAAGATAGAACATTAATTCATTCTCATAGAAACATAATCAATTTCATATCAAAAGAGCTTAATAAGCACGAGATTAAGAAAGTCAAACTTGGTCAATGGTCAAAGTCAATGGTCAACGACACAGTCAAAGTAGACGATCAAAATCCATAGGCATGGTCAAACTAAGTCAACGATCTAATCTTCTAAGTTCATGGTTTTGAGATTAAGTTTACGAGATATTAAAAATCGTATAAAATTTACACAATTAAATATATCGGTTTTAATCCTAATTTAAATAATTCATTCATTTTCGTGAATTTTAAAAACGTTAATACTTTTTGAAAAAATTATTAAGTTTTAAACACTATAAAATTTGTGAACTTTTTGAATTATTTAAAACCTTTTCATTTTGATATGTTGAAAATTTGAATCTTTTAGTGTTTTATTGATAAAAAGTACTAAAAAATATATCGTTTTGGTCAAACGCGAGACGAGGGTCAAAGAAAAGTCAAACTTGGTCTCGGTTTAATGTGCCTTTAAACCGGGTCAAATAATTAAGAAACAGTGGGCTTGAACATTAGGCCAAACGATATTAGGCTTGAAACGGGCTAAAAGTATTATTGGGCTTTAAATGGGCCAAGATGTGACAACCGTGGTTTGAGCCGGTTGGTTAGTTTGTTTAGAATTTATTTGAAGCGTTTATGTGTGTTCTTTATGTGTTTTATGTGTTTTGTGAGAGATATATGTATGAGATTGAAGTACATGATTTATGAATCATGGTACTAGTTGAAATGAGATTGAATGGAAATGGGATCATTTGGAAGCTTTGCATAGTTTCAAATGTCGTGTACGTAATTTTCTATGTACGTACTATATATATAACACATATTATATATATTATGTTAGTATTTTAGTGATTTTAGAGTACTTTCCATTTTTAGAAATAATTGGAAGTGAAGGCTTGTTAGAAATCTAGTTAGAAAGTTCAAGGTTTAGCAAAATAAGCAAAAGGTTTTAACTTAGAATCAAAAAAAAATATAGGTATTAAAGTTGTAAATAATAATAAATAATTTTTTTTATAATAGAAAAAAATGAATTTTAGTAAAAGAAAATAAAAAGGAAAAGATATTGTTGAGAATCGTTTAGCCCATCTAGGATTAGTTTTACAGATAACTTATATACGCAGCGGAATAATAAAGAACAATAAGTTATCAAACAAGGTTTTACTATTATTAATCTACAGCCCCAAAATCAAATGATCCTTGGGACTAAACTAACTAATACATAAACTAACTAACTATTAGACTCTCATTAGAGAGATCTAACTATGATGGATGCCCTAAACCAGATGCCTATGACCCTTTATATAGAGGGTTTACAAGAAAACGTAGCTTACATAGAAAGCTAACTTAATTTATTACATTAAGTCCTTGTGGTTTCATCTTTCTTCATTTGTGCATAAGTAGTTTTGTAATCATCAAATCTGAGATCCCAACAATCTTCCCCTATTTGATATTACAAAACAATCTTCATGAATGAAACAATCTTCAAAGCTTCCCCTTGACTTGAGATATTCTTGAACATGCCACCACACATAAATAAGCTGCAAATCATATTTCTTATAGTCTTCTTCCCCTTTTTGTAATCATCTAATAGGGGTCTTCTGAAGATATGCAACTTTGAAACACTTCCCCTTAAGTAGTGCATGTAGATGGTTAAACATTTAATCAATAAGCTTCCCCTGAAAACAATATGTTTACCATCTCTTGAATCTCGAACTCTGTAGGCTCTATGTAGTGATCACTGATGAAGAAAACTGAGTATAACGAATTTGATGAAGAAGTAGAATCTCCCAAACTTATGTCTTATGTCTTGCACTATCCACGTGACGTCGAACTCATACTACATGAAAAAGTATAAGTAGACCGCAACCTCTTGATAAAATCCTCATTTATCCTATAAAATGAGACACTGAGCACAATAACGTAACTCCTTTAAGTGATAGCAAATGTAAGCATTGAGCATCATAAGAAAAATCACACATTCCTAGATTTTGCAAGTCTTCGTCAACATCATATAAGCACCAACAAGTTATCTTTAAATGTTGTAAGCCGTTTAAGATATAATAAGAACACGCATCTGTGAAACTCAACTACAACATCAAATAAGCATTATTCAATTGTCTTCGTAATCACCTCTTTAATAAATCTAAAACGAGCCATATATCCAATAAGAATGAACTATTGTGAACAACAGTTCTGTCCGAAATCTAAAAACGTCTGTTGTCCAACATCGGACAATGCTAGCAGTATTATAGTATTCTGGCAGTACTAAAAATCAATAGAAACCTAGCAGTATTAACTACTATACGCTAGCAGTACTATCCATCAAACTCGAAGCCTAGCAGCACAAACTTAATACACAAGCTGCTAGCAGTATTAAGTTTTCATTAGGTAATATCAATCTCAACAACATTAATTATTTATTCACTTACCATATAAGACAGCCAATGAGATTGCATTCTTAGCCATTAGTAAGAAGTTATCATTGGAACCAAAAATAATCCCTAGAAATCAGGAATTGCATATCAAAGCAAATCAAAACCACGAATCATACTTATCATAATTATACCACGTCCTGCACTTCATGAAAACAACACTAATACCAGCTTCCAAATCAAAACATGCTCACGAACCAGAAAACCCTAAATTCTTTAAAATCAGATCAATGATTATCATTATAGGGTACGTTTAAAACTGCTGTATATAAGCAGATCCAAACATGAACATCATCGATCGCCAAGCAGCCACAAGTTTTCGATCCATGAAGCAGTAGCATATCCAAGCACAAACAGTTTTAAAGCAAGCAGTACTAATTTATTGGACAGTACTAACTTGTAAAACATAGCAGCAGGTGTCTTCTTAATTCAATACCTACTGTTTGTCTTGAATCTATTTGACCACCACACCTACTGCTGTTACTCGTTCTTGATATCATTCAAAACAATAATTCTTTTCCTACATTAAATCAAACAGCAGCATAATCATAGCAATAGAAACCAATAACAGTAGTAACTTGGTATAAAAACCTTAGCAGTACTAACTTTATAGAAGAGCAGTACTAACTGTTAATGTAGAATGCACCTGCTGTTTAGGGTTGTTAATGATAAACACGATCATGGTGTCTACCTCCTGCTTTCATCATTCTTGTCGATTGTTACCTTTGAAAGAACTCAAGGAAACACCAACAGCCGCTTTCATCAATTTCTGCTATTGTTGAATTAGGGTTTGAGAAGAAACCATAATATTTCTGTTCTTCAATACTTCTGTTATTATGGAATTAGGGTTTGTGAAAACCTTAGTTTCTTTAAATTCATCTAATAACCAAAAAACAGAAAATTAACACGACTTTGTAAAAACCTTGACAGATCCTAGATATCAAGAGCAACCTGCTCTGATACCACATGTTAAGAATCGTTTAACCCATCTAAGATTAGTTTTACAGATAACTTATATACGCCGTGGAATAATAAAGAACAATAAGTTATCAAACAAGGTTTTACTATTATTAATCTACTGCCCCAAAATCAAATGATCCTTGGGACTAAACTTACCAATACATAAACTAACTAACTATTAGACTCTCATTAGAGAGATCTGACTATGATGGATGCCCTAAACCAGACACCTATGACCCTTTATATAGAGGGTTTACAAGAAAACCTAGCTTACATAGAAAGCTAACTTAATTTATTACATTAAGTCCTTGTTGTTTCATCTTTCTTTATTTGTGCATAAGTAGTTTTGTAATCATCAAATATGAGATCCCAACAGATATCCTAATTAGATTACAACTTATTTTTGGTAATTATCTTTTAAGGTCTATAAATACAAATCAAACCTAAACCAAATCACTTTGATTTTTTTCCTCCCCTTCCCTTGGCCGGTCGAACAACACAAAACAAGAAGAAAACCCCAAAAATGTTTAGGGTTTTGATTTTCAAGAGTTAAGGTATTGTTTTCTAAAATTTTCAATACAATTGATTTTATTTAACGTAACAATCATTAAGGATGGATTAGGTTATTGTAAATAATATGTAATTAAGAGGTTTTGATCATCAAAAATCATTTTAGGGATAATAATTAGGGTTTTGGGTAAGTTAATTAGGGTTGATTATGCTAAATTCAGAATAGAAATTTAGGCAAAATTTTAGGTCATCTTGTGAGAGCCATATCTTGGTCATACGGATAGTTGTTATGGATTTTATTGAGCCTAAAATTAACTAAAAAGAGTCTACTTTCCAACCCAAGTGGTTTCATGAATTAAAAGTGAGTGGAAATTAGTCAAATTAATCAAACAAGATTCGTTGTCAAAACTGAGTTTTCAGGGAAGATTCTGAGTTGTGTTTGTGAGGTCAAAAACCATATTAAAACGTCTTTTTAATTGATGGGCTTGCTACTGTAGCAATTTCATGATTTTTATGATTTTCTAGAATTTTTGTAGAATTTTTCTAAGTGGTTAAATGGGTCTGCTCAAGCTAAACTTTTTGAAGGTCGAATCAGGTCAAATTCTAGACACTTTGTAATGTTGAATTTTTATAAAATGGTTACACTCACTATTATTTTTATCCAAAAATCATAGAAGCTCACAACTTATTAGGGAGCTATGGAATGTAAGAAGAAGAACTAATTAGGTGTTTTAGTATTTTATTTGGAGTCATCTTGTGACTATAAAAACGAGATAAAATGTAGAAAGTTAAGATGTAAGTTTTATAAAGTAACTTCAGGTTAGCAAGTTGTGAAGAGTATATAGATGAGTTAAATCAAGATAGTGTAACACCTCCAAAAACGTGTCGCAGCGGAAATGTGTCCGGAGGCGTTACTTCATAATACACAGCGCTAGATACAAGAGAACGACCTCTAAATGTGTCG
>BQNB010166266.1:3631-14132 GCA_026074375.1 Tanacetum coccineum | reverse complement strand
GAATGGAATGATTTTAGATATTGAGATGGATTAGGATGAATGATATGGAGTGAAAATTCATCCACTATTTATAGGTTGAATAAGGGGTGAAAGTGTGGCGCACAAAGTTATTTGTGTGGCGTACTTGGTGATTAAATACGAGGGAATTAAATGTTTAGTGAAGAAGTGCGGCGCAAAAAGGAATTTATGCGGCATACTTGGGGTATTAATGCAGTAGCATTTAAGGCTTCATTTATTCTTCGTAGTCAGATGGGAAGTGCGGCGTACCTTTTGAGTTAATGCATAATTTGACTAAGTCTTTAATTTCTTGACTTGAGGATAAGTGTGACGCACAACTAGTAAGTGCGGTGCACATTTTCACTTTAGCTTGGACTTTATCTTTTCTTGTATATTGTGTATAAATACTCGATCTTCATTGTGTTTGAGCTTGGAATATCTTCAAGTGAACTTGCAAGCAATTCAAGCTATTAAGTATCAAAAGTTCACGAGAAATGATTAAATATATACAAATAACGCCACCGAAAACATGTATAATTTGGGCGTTATCACAGGTCTACCAGCTATTAGATACATAAGCCCACCAATCATACTATGGTATTTAGTCTGATCGGTTTAAGTGCCTTGTAAATCAGCATCCAGTCTACTAGTAGCCATAGGTGTGCTTATGGAGTCACACTCATCGATACCATGTTTCTTTAAAAGCTCAATGGTATATTTTAACTAATTTATGAAGATGTCACGGGGATATTGATGAATTTAAAGCCCTAGAAAGAACTTTAATTCACCGATCATTGACATTTCAAAGTTATTTTTCATAATATTGGTAAATCGTTTTGAAAAATCTGGGTTGGTAGAACCAAAAATTATGTCATCGACATATATTTGAACAAGTAAAATATCTTCCATACAACGTCTAGTGAATAATGTTGGATCAACAATACCTTTGGTAAAGTAATGTTTAGTTAGGAATGAGGACAACTTATCGTACCACGCTCTTGGATCTTGCTTGAGACCGTATAAAGCTTTTTGTAACCTATACACATGGTCAGGAAAGTCTGGATCAACAAAGCCATCGGGCTGGCTTACATACACTTATTCTTTTAATGGTACGTTTAGAATTGCTGTCTTGACGTCCATTTGGAAGATGATAAAGTTTTTATGAGCAGCGTAAGCAACAAACATTCGAACTGCTTTAAGGCGAGCAACTGGAGTGAAAGATTCCTCAAAACCGATGCCCTCTTCTTGTTTATAACCCTTAGCCACAAGATGGGAATTGTTTCGTATAACAATATTTTCTGCATCGGATTTATTTTTCTAGAGCCATTATAATGCAATTATATTTCTGTTGGCAGGTCGAGGAACCAGTTCCTATACTTCTAACCATTGGAATTGATGCAGCTCGTCTTGCATTGACTCTATCCAGCTGTGATCAGTCATAGCTTCTTTGATGCTCTTTGGCTCAAATGTACTGATAGTTAGTGCATATATACATACTTCATAATCGATACTGAGCTGATTTCTTATCATCACTAGCTTTGAAGGGTCACCTATCACTTGATTTAAGGGATGAGCTTTTGTCCAAACATGTGTTGAAGGTTGAACAGGAGTGGATACTTGCATTTCTAACGGTTCTTTAGTAGTTGAAGATGATTCTGCTTCATCAAACATTGAATTTTGATATGGAGAAACTAATGTATTTTCGTTACAATTTGTAAACTTATCTTTTTGACTTAATTCATTAGCTTTATTTGTTTAGATTGGAGAAATTTGTTCTTTAAAAGAGGATACCAATGGAGGAGCTTCATTATTTTCAACAATGATTGAAGATGATGAAGAATTGTCTTGATTATTAAGAGTTGTTTGTTCAGCAAAGTTAATGGACACTTCAGATGGTCTCTTCTCAAAGTATTCCTCGTACATTGGTCTGAACAAATGATCCAAATCTTCTTTAGTTAGAATGAGAGTATTTTTTGCTGATGAATTATTATCCTAAAAATGATTAGTTCCGGATTCTAAACTGTTTTGTTTAGAAGCCATTATCGTGAGTTCATCGAACTTAACATGAATGGTTTCTATGATTTTTCTTGTTCTACGATTATAAATCCAAAACCCTCTGGATGACTTCGAATAGCTAATAAAGATTCCTATGTCTGCTTTGGGTTTCATTTTTCCAAGGTCTTCTCTATCATTTGTTGGATAACAAAGAGTTTTGAACACATGAAAGTACTCTACATTTGGTTTTCTTCCATGAAGAACTTCGTACAGAGTTTTGTTGTACCTTGTGTGAATTAATGAATGGTTTTGAGTAAAGCAAGCGGTTGAAATGGCTTCAGCCCAAAGAAATTTTGGTGATTTAGAAAAGATAAATGTTGTACGAGCCGCCTATACAAGAGTACAATTGCCTTTCGACCACACTATTTTGCTGATGCATTCTTGCAATCGAGAATTGTTGCATAATTCCTAATTTTTCATAATGATATTGAAGAATTGCATTTTTAAACTCAGTTCCATTGTCAGTTCAAACTTTCTTAATTTTAACGTTGAAATTCAGTTGAACTTGAGTAATGAAGTTCTTGATCATGTTGGGTGTTTCATCTTTTGTTCAAAGGAAATATACCCACGTATAGCGAGACTAGTCATCAAAAATCATCAAAATGTACTTTTTGCCGTTGATACTTCCTACCCTCATTGGTCCGCATAAATCCATATGGATTAATTCCAGTTTAGAATGAGTACTTGAAACCAATTTTGGTGGATGAGTAGCTTTCTTGCTTTTTCCTCGCTCGCATGCAGAACATAGATGATCTTTATCATATTTAAACTTTGAAAGTCCATCAACTAAGTCTTGTTTGGTAAGATCATTGATAGTTCCAAAATTAAGATGTGAAAGCCTTTGGTGTCATAACCATGATTTTGTTGAAGTGACTTTGGACATTAAGCAAACAAGAGAAGATGCTGCCATATCTCAGATAGAAATTGTATACAAATTTGACTCACGAGCTCCTGTGAGAAGATTATCTCCTTTCAGATTTCGGACATAACATGTCTTTGATTTGAAGGCAACTTCTAAATCTCCGTCGCAGAATTGTCCTACACTGAAGAGGTTGTGTCCAAGGCCTTCAACATAATATATGTCACACCCCGTCAGTGGCGGAAACACGAGATGCAATGATACCGTTCATGACACAAGATACAAGATCATACACTTTACAATTTACAAGAATGAAAATTGGGTTTACACAAATTTTACAAGTTAAGACTTGACAAAATTAAATAATCAAAACCCATCTTGACCCAGTCCTTTTGGGTTACATCTTTGATCTTACAATATCATTCATAAACCTTTGATTGACACACCTAAAAATGATACTCGAAAACGTCAACAATAATGTTGGTGAGCTCGTAGGTTTGGCCTTAAACCCAAAAGTTGTGCCAATATTTCAACCAGTGGACAATAGTGCAATATGACAGTGAATATATATGTAAACAATCCCTGACATAGCATTCCCGCTAGTCGATCACCATATGTCACTTACGCACCTAAAGGGCCTACTAGTTAGAGCACTAAATTAGGGCAGGACCACACACAAACTAGGGTAGGCGTACCCATCCGCTCCAATAATCACACAAATACTGGGTAGGCGTACCCATCCGATCCAAACAATCATGCATCACATAATATTCACATAGCAGTCATAAGCACATATCTTGTCCCAAAAACAAAACCACATTTCGCACAGTTCAATTCAAAACAGTTCAAAACACATTTGAGTATCATTTTCCCCCAACGGAAAAACAGTAAAAATGGGGCTATGAGAACTCACCTCAATAGCAAAATGCAAACAACACAAATCTTAATCTCAAATCACAAATAATCTCAACGCATGCGACAGCAGTACCCAGCCACGACCTAGACATTTATGACATTTAATTAATGTTCATACAAAGTTATCTTATTGTACAAGTGTTCGTCTTTACACACACCAAGATTCTCAATACCGTTACAAAACTCCTTTTTCTTATCATCAAACCTTTACTTTTCATTTCAAAACCATTATCTTATAACGAACCCGTTATCTTTTACAAAAACCGTTATCTCATACGAAACCGTTACCAAAACCGTTATCTTTACCAAAATCGTTAACTCATACGAAACCGTTACCAAAACCGTTATCTTTAACAAAATCGTTAACTCATACGAAACCGTTACCAAAACCGTTATCTTTACCAAAATTGTTAACTCATATGAAACCGTTATCTTTAACAAAATCGTTAACTCATACGAAACCGTTATCTTTAACAAAATCGTTATCTCATAACGAAACCGTTACCAAAACCGTTATTTTTAACAAAATCGTTATCTCATAACGAAACCGTTACCAAAACCATTATCTTTACCAAAATCGTTAACTCATATTATGGTTGTGTGGTAATTACGCAAAATGATTCAACACTTGGGCTAAGTGTGACATACATACAATTCACTCAAGACACCGGATTAGAGATTTCACCGGAAGCCTTGGAAGTATGTTGTTGTGTATAACATCAAGTGGAAGCTTTGGCATCGTCTCCTCCTTATGATAACAACTAGGGTTGGGATTTAACATATTTATTAATTTATATAGGTAATTATATATAGGCTCCGGTTCTATTGAAAAAGTTTTCATTTTTAGAAGATTGAGAAATCTTCGTTTGAGCAAATTGATTCATATTTTTTGATTTGGTTCACAAGTAAACATCATTTAATAGTTAATCAAATCTATAAATCACAAATTTGATTCACAAATCAATGCTAAAATCAAGTTATAGTAATGATTCCTTAAATTTGTATAGAAGATTCTTGTACTTATATCGCAAAATTGAGATATTTTTTAACATTGATTCGAATTTTTTTTACACATTTTGGATTATAATCACATTAAAATGAGTTTTACGCTTGAAAAACTTGAATCAAAGTTAAAAATCTACCATTTTTGAAAACCTTCTCAATCTTCTCAAAATAAAAACCTTCTCAATGGATCCGGAGCCTATATATATATATATATATATATATATATATATATGTGTGTGTGTGTGTGTGTGTGTGTGTGTGTGTGTGTGTGTGTGTGTGTGAGTAAATTAAACATTCTTAATTATAAATGAACAAAACACACCTCTCTCATATATAAAAAATAAACACAAATCAAACCCTGTACTTATTGGGAATTTTTTTTTTATACCACAATATTTAATAGTAAAGTAGCACCGCCGTAACGCGCGAGTTATTTACCCTCTCGTTTACTCCTATTTATGGTGTGTAGGATTGAGATTAGGTGAGAGGATGAAGGGTTAAAAATGGTTGAACTTCACAACAAAATACTAATATACGTTGATGCTAAAAGATTTAAATATTTGTTAGAGATACCATTTCCATAATGCTAGTAGTATACATAAGATATCATTCTTTTTCTTTTTGCACCTTATGTAATTCGAAGATACTTACAAAGTGGCCTCATGTATACATAATCTATATCTATACTACATTATAAAGTATTTGAGACTATTTCTTAATTAAAAAGTCTAAATTTTCAGACATTTACACTTTCTTGTTATAGAAATATTATCTTTTAATCTATACTAATTTAAAGATCCGCAATCTTAACCATCCATCTTATTTTAATGAACCACATCTTAAAGTGACATGTCACTTATTAGTAATTAAAAAATCACTTTTATTTTCAAATTGAAATATCATTTTATCTATTTATTTTTTTTATAATCTAATTTCACTATATTTTCTAAAAATTTGTGCTCTTTTGATTCAACATCAATTTTATGCATTTTTACAAGGTTGCAAAAATGGGACCTCCGTGTAACTTGTAATCGGTCTAGACGGGATTAATCGGTGATTAATCGGATTGTTATTTTCGGCATGTTTTGGGTATTTTCGGCGAGTTTTATGTATTTTCGGTAATATTTTTCTTAAAAACCAAGTGATTAAAACATGTTTACAGTGAGTTTTTGGTATTTTAAGCAACATTTGCATGTTTCCAGCAAGTTTGACCCCCACTAACCGTCTTTGACCGTCGTGAACCATGGTTGACTATTGTTTGACCGATTAAATCGGCCCACTGGAAGAGTTGTGGCCTTCTACCCTAGGCGGCGATTAATCGGCCTGTAGCATTGTTTTGCAACATTGTATCTTTTAATGAATATTTTAGTTTTTTCATTTTTTAAGTGGGTAAATGTCGAAAATGGTTTAAAAGAAAGTCGTCTTAGACATACTGAGAGCAAACAAGTTCTGCATGCGATATCACTTTTTGATTATAAAGTCACACACTATCCCTGAATAAGGTAGCATGGAAAGGCTATTTTTGGAAGTGATGTGAAGAAGCCTCTACAACACGTTGTATCATAAAGAATGTGGTTCTCCAATTGTTTAATTGGCAGAAAAGATACCATGACGCCTCTACCAGAATAATCAGATAATTGGTATGGCCTATCCCAAAAGGGTAACCAAGGATGATTCTTAGATTACATTTGGTATATCGAATTATTTCTATAACGAGAAACAATAATGTTAAACCTAAATTGGAAATGAATACGATCCAATGTATGGTTTAACGTATCTGAAACTAAGGGAATGAGAATTATAGCATGAAATAAACTAACAATTATAAGCTGAGTCTGAGATTGTTCGTGAAACTAATTACTCATAAATTCCTAATGTAAAACATAATTGTGTGGGTTTTATAGACTTGCCAATTATAGGTATATGTGTTAGGTGCTACTCCAACTCCCAAGTGGGAGCTGTTGGGTTATGGTAGTCGGCTAGCACGTATACGTTACGAATATGTGAGCCTATTGGGGACACACGCGTTAAGACACGAAGAGTACGTCTATTATATATTTAATATATGTAACTCGTTTATATTTATTAAATATATAATATGTTTCACGAAATATATTTAACGGATTATTAGTTTGACCGTTAGACGTTTTAGACTAATTGATACACGTTAAATGTAAAGAGAAGGGTTTAAATGTCGAAAACGAAAACTTTTGTCCTCCTCTCAAAAGTGGCAGATTTTAAAGGATTCTAGAAAGGAGTTTATGTGCAAATTATTTGTGATAATGATAAGAGTTTATGATAATTGAGAGGAGTTAGAGTTGATCTACGATTATGGTTGAGGTGCTATATAAACACCCCATCCCTCTCCCTCAATAACACTCGTCTAATTCCATAATTCCATACGACACACAAAAGTCATTTATCCCTACACGAGTTCCTTCCTTGACCAACCAATCGGCAAGAAAGAAAAAACCATTAAGTTTTTGTCTTTTCTGAACATAAAGGATCGACTACAAAGATATTAATGTTAATCTCTTTGTTTTGATAACACTCTTTATTAAACCAGTTCAAACGTAATACTTTTATAGTATTCTAATCGGTTATGATTATTAACAAGAACACGTGTTTTGAGTTTTGCATTTTATATTCGTGAAGTACGACTACATTGTTTGCTTACTTTGTTACGACGTGTTATTGTGAGCAACCGTAGAGGTGGTAATTTAATCACTCGTTTCAAGATCAAGATCAGGCGTAAGTTTATTGATTTTTATCATTAAACAAAAGGTTAGTAAATTACTTGTTTACTTTATTAAGTGTTAATCTATGTGCCTTAACTAGATTCAATCCGCTGCGTACAGTGGCATCACGAGTCGACTCGTTTTGGCATTAGGGTTACACTTTTGAATTATATCTTGTCTTGATTTGTACACGCCTAGATTTAATTCATATAACCTGATCTGCTGCGCTTGATATTTTATTTAATGTTTTCTTGCAAATATGACAAAGATCATGCAAATCCTTGCCATAACTAAGATTAAATCTGTTAATCTAGATCTTGATTACTTTTGATTGCTAAAGAGGGAATAAATTTAAACTTGTTAATTTAGTATATTTTGTTTCCTTTAATAAAGATCACACTATATATATATAAAAATCTTGATTTTATTTATAGTAACTAAAATCTTTTATTTTTGGAAACTAGATCTTTTTACATATTTAGTCTGATTATTTACCCTATCCGGCCAGAAGACCTACTCAATCACTTTTTGTGATAATGGGGCGAACTAAGCACATTGATGCAGAACTTAGTGAGGGTCTTATGGTCTCCAAATTAGGGAGAACTCGCTTGAGAACTCGAATTTTACATGTTTCCTTGTTAATTTATATCAATCATTAAGCTTTAGTCTTTTATTGCATATTTGTTATTTTTTACTTGATTACTAGTATGCACGCCTAATATGTATGCAATACGGACTAAAACCTAAAGAAAGATGATGTTAAAACAAGTATATTAATTACACGTTTAAAAACATGCTCATTGTGACCTATTATTTGTTTCGTGCAAAATGGGATTTTTGAGAAAATTAATAAGACTATAAACTATGAAACTTGATTTTATTAAGATTAAAAACTGGTCCTATGAACCAAGGAAGTACGGCCCATACCAGTATAACAAACTATAAGAGAAGTTTAAGGCGGGTCGTTTTTACGTAATTCCCTAAAGAAATAAGGTTTTTAATATGCTTCGCGCTGACCTGTTTCTCCGCTTCTTTGTGCGTTCGATTGGAGTTACCGTGAACCATGCAATTCACTAATGTTTTCCATTAGTAAAAGTTTTTTAAAATCAGTGATACAAAGTTGTTTTGCATGCTTCTTTGTATACGCATTTGACACATTTATGTGCATACCCCTTTGAAAATTTTAAGTCTGTGCCAGCCAACCAGGAACACTTGCATTTGGCTTGACTGCTTTGGTCAGACCTTAGGGCCATTCCAACCCCTGGCGAATTTCGTGCACTGGTCAGACCTCTGGCAATTTTTTGCATGTTCTTGCTTGGTCGACTTAATTCGAGTAGGCTTGGTCAGACCTTGGACCCGTGGCATAAGATGATACTAAACATGCTCTTAACATTATTAATTGATTACTAATGTTTTGACAAGTATCATAAATCTAAGAGTTGCATTAAAATACAATTAACGCTCGACGCTTACCTCTTGCCCTACTTGTTTACGCCCGGGTCAGACCTTTGGTAATAAGTGGGAGGTCAAGTTGGATCTTAGTCTTAATTAGTAAATTAATTGGGTAGTTAATTCAATTAAGAAATTAATTATGGAAAATACTAAATTGAACTTTCTATGTTCTGATTGATTGTGTTATTGCAACATAATTCGTAAATGAAAGTTTATTTTCTAATAGAAGACAAACACATACTCTTTTTCTGGTAAGAAGAGTGAGACTTACTCTATCTCTTCTCATTGGTTGACAAGAATAAGATAGGGTTATAATTGTTTTTTTATCAATTATATTTAAACTCACTTTCAATCTTTCATTACCCTTTTTCGGTTCTGAAATCTTTAAAAGGTAAAATATTTGCGTAACTAGAGAACATTGTGTCTATAGCTACCAAAATAATGACATCTTGCACTTGTCACGATGTATGAGTTTAAATCGAAACGAGTAAAGAAAATTACTAGCAGGTCTTCTAGGTAAATTTTCTTGGACTCGATTCATTCCTTATAGTGCTAAACACCATTATGGTTAGACAGACAGATTAAGGAGGAAATGCATGCTAAATATTCAAGTTAATGAATACATGATGGCTAGTCCCTCATCTACATAAGTAGAACTTTATATACTATGTGCAATATCTAAGTACATTGCTACTTGTAGGCATTCTAAGTGAGTAGGAAAGTAAATAAATCATTATTTGCTTTCTACTGGTGATGTACCACTTATAATGTTGACAAATCCAGTGGGAGCTCTGCGTTTTACTACTGAAAAGACATTCATGTGAGGTTGTCAATTTCAGTGGGAGCTACAAGATTTATTTTCTTGTTAGTTACCCTTATTATTTCTAGCTTGCTTTGAAATAATTCATTACTTTCTGAATATGAACGACCGTAATTTAAGTAAAATTGCATTTTATTTTATAAGATAACTACTTGTTGCTTTCCTAAAACGTTATCTATAGAATAATAATCCACAGTTCCTTATTCAACATTATGGTTTGAAATCTACTTGTAATATCTATGACACTATCATATTGTTTAAACAAATCGAACGCTTGTCGTATGATTTGTCTACTTTAGGTAATGTTGTCCCGTACATAAGTGGGAGAAATCCTAAGTGTGTGCAAGGAACAACATATAACAATATGATTAATTGGTTTCTCTTGACCACAAGGTAAGAAAGATAATAAATTTACTAGGACTTGAACACACAAGATATAATATAAAGATACTTCAACTTATTGACTATATGATTTAGTCAAAATAATTATGGTTAATTATACAATCATGATTATGAAGTATAAAATTAACTTGAAATTACTATTGAACTTAAGAGTTTGCATTCATAATTACTTTAGTTAGAATAATTATGTTCTTGTTAAGACATAATTATAAAGTCCTTGAATTTATCAATGACTGATAACATAAAGTAAGTAGTAAA
>BQNB010166265.1:0-14132 GCA_026074375.1 Tanacetum coccineum | reverse complement strand
CTGTCAGTACTAACTATAACTATCAATACTAACTATTTGTACTGTCGGTACTAAGTTAGGAAAACATAAATCCTAACAGTTTTTATGACTTGAATCTGTTAATCCAAATCTCAATTGTTTAAGTGGACTAAGTCATGTCCGACTTCGGCCGTTTTCTGCAATGAAAAGAATGAGGAGAGAGTGACTTAGTGTCCATTCAGTTGTGGGTTTGAGATTACCTGATTCTATGTTGTCATTATAAAGAAAGTTTTTGTCAAAAGATTTCTGGAAAAAGTTCTCAAAATCTGTTATTGTGTCAAAATGATACTCTTTCACAAAACAATTTTAAGAAGTTGAATGATTTCTCTTTAATTTTTCATAAAAGAGACTTGGTTAAAATCAAAAGAGAAATCTTCATCATTCTTGAAAGAGTATCATGTCACAAAGTGTTAGCCTTAATTATATTAAGTCAAACAAGAATGTTATCGGTCTTACAAAGTCAAACTAGGTCTTGTATTGTAATAGGCTAGTCGGGTTCAACGGGCTTGGATTGTAATCTAATATTGTCCATGTTTCGGGCTCAAAGCCCAAGAAAAGCCAAGCCCGGCCCAAGTTAGAAAGCCCACATGCCACTCATGGCTCAAGGGTATAAATAGAACCCTCTCCACACATGGAGAGGGTGTTGGTTACCATTTGCATAATTTGTGTGTGTGTGTAATCTTCCACCTCTCTAGTTTCTCTCTAATAAATCTTCCAACTTTTCTTTCTATCTTTCTAGTATTTTGCTTATTGGTATAGCTTATGTTATGAAATGGATTAAGCTTTTGGGATAACAATTGGTACCAGAGCTAACCAGTGGTGTATTGTATTCGAGTGTGTTGTGTTAGTGATTTCGTTATTTATGAGCTCATTGGTTCGGCGTCGTTTCTTAGCTTAAAAGCTTTTTGTCGAGGTCATTTCGTGTGTGGCTAAGACAAATGCAAGGACGCTAAGAAGAAAAGGACGGGTTCAAAGTACTTGTTTGGACCGAACGAGTGATTTTCCCTTTATTACTTGTTGTGGATCTCCGATACGGTGACTGACTTTAGAACCGATCTAGTTGAAAGCATTAAGAGTCGATGATATTTTTTCTTGTTTCGGATCGATCGAGTGGTTTCTCCTGCTTGGGTGCACCGTAACGAAGGAAATTATTCTTTGGGGATGATATGTGCTTAATTACACAAATATCTATTTTACCTCTAAAAACGAGCTTCTTAAATGACAAAAACAGACAAAAACTGCCAAATATTTGGTTTGTTTGCACATTGTATTGTGCAGTGGAAGTGAGATACATCAAAATAGACCAGATAACCAAGCAAAATGACCAAAATGAGCATGGGATGGAAAAGACTGTGCATAAATTCAAGGCCAAAGTCCAAAAATGCCAAAGTCAGAGTCAATTATCATGTAAGTTTATCTGAGTTCAAACAGCGCCGGGAACTGAAGAATACTTTGATTGCAATCTTAACCCATCTGATGGGCCGGAGGAAAAGCAATAGTATAATATGAAGACTGTGAAGACCAACTGGCCCCTCAATCAATTTAACAGCCATTTGTGTACAATTGACAACGGGACTGTGAAGACTTTGAAGGCCCAATCCTTAGCCCAGTTACAGACATTCTCAGCCATTGTACAAACAAAAACCCACTTCTCAACCTTATTGGGCTTGAAAAGCCAATACTACCTGTACCTTATTGGCCCAGCACACACTCAATTGGGCCCATACAAGCCCAAAAAGACCCATCATCTAAACCCTAAGCCACAGCAAACAAGCCCAACACAAACCAAGCCCAACAAGCCCTAAATCTTTTTATAAACTTTAGGGACTAAGTTGTCTTTTTTAAAAGGGTTTTTTTATAAAAGAAAAAATGGTAAAAATAAGGTAAGGTTAACAATGCCAATTGCAAACCTTTACCCTTTTTAAAACACAAGGGCTGAAAATGCAAATTACCAAAACCCTTTTAGTTATAAACTAGAGGGACCATTTTTGCAATACACCAAAACCCTCTTTAAACTTTTAGTTATAAAAACGCAGGGACTAAAGCTGTTATTTCCCAAACTTTGTTATAACTAAAAATTCGGCTTAAAAAGAAATGAAAAGAGAAAGAGAGTTGAGGGGCCATTGTTGCATCTTTTTCATTCTTCCCTTTTAAAACCTGTAACCACCCCGTACCATAACCACTTGGCGCCAAAACCCCAAACAGCCTCTCCATGGTTTACAACTCCCATTCAACTCTATTTGTACAATCACTGCTCCACCTATACCCATTCCCACTTACCCTGCCCCTATACCTTCCCACTTGCAAAACAACTCAACCAAGTACCCCTTCAAATGGCTGAGATGAAGTCAGACAATGAGAAGGCTTGGATTGCTTGGGGGTGTGTTGTTACTTACACAAGCTTCGTCCCATAGCAAAGACAAGCTTTGAGCTGCTTTAAAAGGAAGATGAGAGCAAAGCCGGACTAAAACTCACATTTTTTATGTTTTTTTTGCTTAATTTTAATTCCAAGTCTTTCTTTTTTAAATCATTAAGTGGTAACTCGTTGGTTTAAAGATATATGTTGTATAACTTTTTTCAATTTTTAATATAGTTAAAAGGTTTGTGCAAATAACCATTGTCGAAATTTGAACTATGATTTAGGCTTGTTGTCATTCTGGTTTAAGTTGTTTAAATCATTTGTTAAAAGTTATTAAAATTCATTGGGTGATCCTTTCTCAGCTTTAGTACCCATTATAAAACAGTTTTTAAAAACCTTTTTTTATAAATTAAGGGAGTGTTTGGATAAAGTCTCAAAATGGGTCATATGGGAAATGGCATGGGTCACAAACACTCAGCCAACTTTGGCTGAGTGTGGAGGCTTTATTAAGCCACTTAGATCACCATTTTTAGTTTAAAAATAAGTTTTTCATGCCTCTTTTGTCTCTGTCAAATTTGAATGAAGCTAAAACAAGTTAAGTGCTCAAGCTCGCTTATGCAGCTTTAGCACATTGTTTTGTGTTAATTGTGGTTGGTTCTTAGCCCATTTTAAATACCCTTGTTCTGTCCCTTTGGTTTGACCAAGTATGAGTCAAGTGTGTATGTATGCATAATTTCTTTGAAAACAGTCATGTTTAAGCCCAATGTTCAGCAGTTTTAAAAAGCCCTTAGGCTCTTATATTTTGAATATAAGCTTAATTACATCCTGATTATATGTTTGGGTTTTTTTTGGCTAAAAGGCTCTTAAGAGCTTATTTCAATAAGCTCAAAATGCCCCCTTGTTCACTGTTGTATTCCCCTGGTGCTGAGCATATTTTTAGCCCACTTGTCTTAGCTTGTTTTGTATTAGCCTTTGGAATCTTTTAGCTCTTATTTATAGTTATTTGTAGGTTCTTTAAGTCCCATAGTTTTAGTGCTTACTCCACTTTTAGCTATCTTATTCTAGGCTAAAGTAGCATTGTTTCTGTTTTATATTAAAAACTGTTATTATTGCTTAAATCATTTATAGCTTATTTTAGGGTTTTATTCTAGATACTTAGCTTTTTTTTGACTCTCTCCTATTTATCTGTCCCCCATAAATTATAGCTTATTAGTTTGCTTAAATCAACAAAAAGCCTAGGGAAAATAAGCATAAGCATATTTAGCTCTCCTGCGAGCCATTAAGCTCATTTTTCTAGCATTTTTTAGTTGGATTGAGCTTATGCACCTTTTATGAAAAATACTCCCCTCAAGCCCCTTAACAACTTTGCTTCTTTGACTTTTGCATAATAAGCTGTTAGGACTTGATTTGTAATCGGGTTCTCTTTCAGGGACTGTTTGTGTAATTTCATCTTTTAAAGTTACAACTGTTGCTCCCCCTTGTCAGTTTGTTGTTTCTCCATTAGTCCTTGTGTCCTTTCACTGTTAGTCCCCAGTAGTTAACTTTAGTTAGTTTATTTAATTTAATTAAATTAAATTAGGTTTAAAATTAATTAGTTTAATTACTTTTTTTTTAAACAGTAAAATTTGGGCTTTTTCTATATTTTAGAATACTGTTAACTTTTTCTTTATTTAATTTTATTTTTTCAGAATTTTTATAACTTTTATTTTTTGTCTTTTTCTATTTTCTTAGTTTTAATTAGTATTTAATCTTTTAATTTCATATAAATCCCAAAATTAATTAAAATTATTTTTCTTTTAACAAAAGTTTTCTTTTGTCATTTAAGTTCTAGGAAAAAATATAAAATTTTGTGTAGCTAATTTTTCTTAAAATTTCAGTTTTAGACCCGTTGTCTGATTGTGCGTTTTACGTTTTTTTCGTTTAAATTCAAACACGACCTCCGTTTAGTTCTAAGTTTTTTTACATTTCAAAATTAGTTAACTTAGAATTTTATAATTTGATTTGTATTTATTTAGCATTTATTTTCTTAATTTCTTAATGTCTTTAGTATTCCTGTACCTGATTATGTTCCCCGTATTTTTAGTATAAATCTAATTTTACGGATTTCTCTATACTAATTTTGTTCCGTAGTTTTTAAGAGATTCCCCATTTACTATATTTGTTTCACCGTTAGATTAAATTAGGTTTTACTTTAATTAATTTTTGTTGTAATTATAAATCAGTGTTTCATCATATCATATATTCTCACATCATTTCAATTTTCATCTAAACAGGATAACTTTCATTGCAGCCTGTTTGGCATACGACCCGGAATATCTCTTCCGAATCTTTTTATCATTGATTCTTACTGTTGTATTTTGTCCTTTTTGTGGAATTTGACCTTATTGCCTTGCGTCAGGGCATTCGGTTCGAATCTGCTTTAGGCGTTGCTATATAAGTGATGTACTATATCTCGAATCAATTTTGGCGACCGCTTGCGGGGAGGATTTGCCTACCGATTATTATCCAAACTCTGATCTGAACTTGTAGTATTGCTTAATTTATCATATTAAAAAAAAAAAAAAAAAACACAAAAAATATTTTTCTTTCTATTTATTAGTCATTTCATATAAAAAAATTAAATAACCAAAAAAAACAAAAAAATAACAAAAAATTGTCCATAAAAATAAAATTTAAAATCACTAAATTGGTAAAATACCAAATTTTAATATTCTCAAACTGAATTTGTTATTCTTCATAATTAAGTTCGGTGAACTATTGAGTTCCCAACTCGACAAATGAGTTAATACTTGCCATTCTGTGTCAATTACGGATATACGGATCACTCATTTGAATTAACCCTAAACTTTTAAAGTGGTATAAGAGGGTTGTTCCTAGGGAACTACGACCCGAAGGAGAAAAATAAGCTTGGCTATTCTTCTCCTTCCGCTCACCTGTGCGTTTTTCATTCTGAGAGATTCCAAGTGAAGTTAGAGATTTAGATTATCAGGTTTAAGTTGTCTATCTGTTTTGTCCTCATTGGTGAAATATGTTCTGATTTATAATTCGAAAAAACCAAAAATCAATCTTCTTTTTCTTCGTATCAGTTAATTTTTCACTTTTCCCTCTATCTATTTAATCTTATGACATCATTCGATTGATCGCCTTTTTTTTAAAAGCGATTAAAGCTTGTTCGGCTTGTGAAATTTGCACATTCAGCTATTGTTGTTCAAAAGGAGAAACTCAAAAACAAGATTCTTGTTCCAATCCAGTATCGTCTCAACAAAACTTAAGGATTTGAAAGATATTTGTTTCGTTTGTGAGAGACCTGTTGCATGGTCGTTAATTGCTAGAATGTGAACTGACACGAGAGTTATTGGAGAAAGCTTTTCAAAAGTTTCAAATATCCAAGTCATCCAATGACAATTCCAACGTTGTTTAATGCTCTCGAGAGCCATTCGTTGTCAAACAAGGACCCCGTGTCAATCCTCACAAAAATCTCCTATCTAATCGACCATATAATCCAAAAGTGTTGTAGGAGTGTGGGGATTCGTTAGATGCATTCTTTTGTCAACAAATCAATGTTAAGTCTTGTGGGAAAGGTGCTCATATTGGTTATAATGTCCACAAAACTACGATTTATATACTATACGGGAAGCCATCCAAAAAAACTGGTGATTAAGATACCTCAGCTCGATATTGTGTGCAAATACCAAAAATTTTTGGTCAATGCCAAAAATGTGGGTTGCATGATTGATGGAGTTTGTTTTTCTGTAAGATTCGGAAGTGAAACACCAAATGTTTTAACTCCGTATCAATCTTAATAACACTCCCGATTATTCAAACCATTCCACATACCCCGACTTCATTCTTTAGAGAATTTGAAAACAATGTTCATTATGGTTAGTTTGTTCACCCCAAGTTTCCGTTTATCCAATCAGAACTTGATGTTACAATCATGACTATTATTTTCTCACTAAAATCCTCATGTATTCAACAAACAAATCCTTTGTTGTAACTTATTGTGGAGGTCCTAATGAGACTTTTCAGTGTAACCAATGAATGATGACTCATTATTCTTGAGCAAAAATCCTTGCTTTGATTCTAATTCTTTCGGTTTTGAACAATTTCAACATCCGCAATTTTTTCGTTATCATCTGACTCATAAACTCTCATAATTGATGTTTTTCAATTCTCATAATGTGCAAATCCAATCTGGATTTGAGCATTTGAATACTCAAATGATCTTGCTATGATATTGATTGCTAAGCTATGCATAAAGAAAGAAGAAGAGAAGCGAATTGCAGATGAAGCAAGCGGCTCTAAAGAGCGCTATTGAATGATTTCCCATTGTGATGATGATAATGACAATGACTATACCACTGCAATCACACCTGTTTTATCAACCGAGGAGCCCGTAAACTCTCTAATTATGGAGAATGAGCATCTTGACACAATTTCGGCAACAGAATCGGACGAATTCATAAAAGTATAGTGTTGAAATTCCTGTCCACAATCCATGTGTCAATGGTGTTCCCAAAGTGGTGATATGCCTTTCATGTCAATTCTCCGCCTCTTGACATTTCTAAGATCAATCTGAGGTTTTCTTCTTGATTCTAACGTTGGATTCTACTTCGACTGTTGAAGATTCATTCTCTTTTGTAACGATGTAGAGTTTGTTGAGGCATCACCTACATCAATTTCTGAGCTCAGTTAGCTCGAAGGTGATGGAGATTGTTATTCCTGAAGTTTGTGGAAAATAAAGATTGGAGGATGGACATTCTTTTAATCAAAGACGATACCCTTCGTGAAAAATTGTTGAATGTTCAATCGTGCTTGTTGTAAAATCTCAAAGCATATTTAAAGATAATCCCGTTCCTTTCGTTGTTGTGACCAAGGTCTACTCCCCCTTTTTCCTAACTTTTCTTGGAGGAGTCTAACACCTTGATTATTTCTTTGCCCGAATCGGAACTTTAATGCTTTAATTTGGAGAGCTAGTAGTGGGCAGTCCCATACTCATTCTGAGTTTATCTCTTCCAGATTATAAAAGCTTTCTACACTTGATAAACGATCATTATAAGAGTAGGGTAGTGCAGTACCAACTTACTCATAGTTGATTTTTCTCAATTTGATTCGTTTATCTTTGATCTTTCGATATGATCAGTTTCCTATGCGATTGGAGGTAAGTGTTTTTATCATGAGGAGTTCGCCGATGTACTCGCTCAAAATATATCTCAACAAGAGTATGATTGTTTTTTTTAAGGGATGAGCCGAATCTGGGCAATTTACTCAATGGGATGTGGTGGGATATATTTTCCAAACAAGAGAACCAGAGTTATGTGCTTATGTTTTGGCCTCCCTTAAGTTAGATTTTCATACCTTCTAGTGAATCCATTTTCGATTATGTTGTTTGGATCTTTCTCCCATTTCTTTTCATTCCGTATTCCTCCTTATCTTCTTCTGTGGGGATAAGACACCTATTTGTTACCCGGCATTTTCAAAAGTATCATTCTTTAAGCCGGATGTATCTCAAGGAGTGAACTTTCATGAAATTCAATATTATCGTGGTCACTTGATGAAAGTCCGATGATGATTTTGATTTCCACTTGTTCCTCAAGGATCATAAATCCTTGTGATGGGTCATGCATCGCGACCCTTAACAAGCGTATTCGTGGAGGCTCCCATGCTTTTCATGCTTTATCGTATTAAGTAGTGTATTAGTGTTAAATAAGTGTTTTGTGGTTGTTGTAAATAGCTTATCTTTTCCATACTTGTTGTTTTCCATGTTTGTTGTTATTATTGTCCAGGATTTGCCGGATGTTGAAGACTCTCAGTTTTGTCAATTCATCAAGGTGTTTCACCTCTTCAGCTTCAATTGGGAATCAGATATCCTAATCGTTATCGACTAACGTTTTATCTGTTGATACCTCATTACTGGCCTGTTGTTATTGTAGTACCCTTCAAAACATCGTGGACGTTGTTTTGGTTTCTTGTTTTTGGGGGCGGTATTTCGATGTGATTGTTTTCCTGCTGCATGTTACACGGTAACACGTTTTTACACCAAATACAAAAAATGTAAAAAGTTGAAATTTTTCAAAAATATAATAAGTGTTTTGTCACAGTTTTGCTTTTCTTTTGGGTTAGAAATAAGAATAATTTTTGACTTGATTCGGGCGTGTTGAGCCTTAGTAGTTCCTTTAGGCGAGTTTCTCGAATTCTATTGCTTTGAATTTTAATTATGTGTAGAAACGGAGTAATGATAGAGTTAAATATAGTTAATGTGCTACAGCAAGTATTCTTCTAAAAACTAATAGAGTAACTTGTGGTTTTCTCTTCCGTGATTTCTATCCGCTAATCATTTGTACTCGATTTAATTCAACTAAGTCAATCGATGTTTTCAGATAAAGCTTCAAATTTGTAACTGTGAGTTTCATACGAGATTTTTGTGTGATTTAAAAGATAAATGCCAAGAAAGCATGAATGATTGTGAATGCAAAAATGCTTTTGATATGGAAAATTTGCCAATAAAGCTGCAGTTTGCATATTATGGATCAAGTGAAAGATGTGTCGTGATATCACTCCGCTAGCAACGTGGTGGTGGGGTTCAACTAATGACGTCTTTACTTCTAGGGATTTGGATTCTTCTTTTCTTATAATTTTGTGTCGTGATATCTCACTTGGAGAAAGGTCGACGGTGAGGGTTCAAACTAAGACCAATCCTTGACCATATTAGGAATAAGGGTGTTGATGAGTGTGATTTCCCACTTACTGTTTAGCTAGGGGTGGGTTTTTCAAAATAAGATCACGGTCGTTGGTTGGTGATATCTGCTACGTTAACACGTGGTAGCGGGTTCAAAAACTAAGCAAGCATTCTGCTTAAAGTACACTTATGATTATGATGTTAATAAATGTTGCAAAAGTTCTAAAGTTTAAATCTCGAATCAGTTACGAAGTCTTAATAAGTTGTTGCTTTGAGTCATGATTTCATTTCTGAAGTATTGACTTGCAAATAAGTGGGCCTATGGTTAAATTAAATATTGAGTACACACATTCAATAGTATATCCAGGTTGGGAAGTTTGAAAATTCTCAAGTCATAAGTATGAGGGCTTAACATATAAATATTATATCGAATAATGATCTTGTTTATTGCTTAAGCTTGGAATTGGGAAAAAATCTGAGGCGATGAATTTAGACGTCTAGGACATCCAGTAGATCTCTCTACAGAGGACTTTCTCATTCTTATGATCCAGTGTTAACAAATAAGAGTCAACTTGTTAAAAAATGAGAAATCCAAAAAATATTAGTTGTAGTGTGTAAATTCAAAAAATGCGTGGATAATGGGCTTAAGTTGTTTACTTCATAACATTGCGTTGAGGACACACATTAACCTTAGTTTGGGGGTTTTGATTAAGTGCTTAATTACACATATCTTTTACCTCTAAAAAACGAGCTTAAATGACCAAAAACAGACAAAAACTGCCAAATATATGTTTGTTTTGCATTTGTATTGTGCAGGAAGTGGATATCATCAAAAAGACAGAAAACCAAGCCAAAATGACAAAACTGAGCATGATGAACAAAGTTTGTGCCAATCAAGGCCAAAGTCCAAAAATGCCAAAGTCAGAAGAGTCATTATGAAGAATCAGCAGTCAAACGGGAGCCGGAACTGTAGAATAACTCATTGAATGCAATCTTACCCATCTGTTGGGTCGGGAAAGCCCAATGGGATAACTATGAAGACGGTGAAGAACCTAATGGTGCTCAATCATTTTCAACAGCCCATTTGTGTTCAATTGACAAAGACTGTGAAGACTTAGTAGGCCCAATCTAGCCAGTTTGGAGTTATGCAATCTCAGCCATTGTACAAAACAATTACCCACTTCACAACTTTTTGGGCTTGTGACGAAATGCCCAATAACCCAAACTAGTACCTTATTGGGCCCAGACACACTCAATTGGGCCAATAAAAGCCCTAAAGGCCCCTACAACAATCAAAGCCCAACTACTATAACCAGCTAAACACAATCCCAAAGCCCAACTAAGCCAATATCCTTTTTTATAAATCTTTGGGATAAAGTTGTCATTTTTAAAAGTTTTTATAAAAAGGAATAATGGTTAAACATAAAGTAAAGGGTTTAAACTGCCAAATTGCCAAACCTTTACCCTTTTAAAACACAAGGGCTGAAATGAAAACTAATTACCAACACACCTTTTAAGTTATAACAACTAGAGGGATCCATTTTTGCAATACACAAAAACCTGACTCTTTAAACTTTTTAGTTATATAATAGCGTAGGGAATAAAGTGTATTTCCCAAACTTTGTTATAACTAAAAATTCGGCTTAAAAAGAAATGAAAAGAGAAAGAGAGTTGAGGGGCCATTGTTGCATCTTTTTCATTCTTCCCTTTTAAAACCTGTAACCACCCCGTACCATAACCACTTGGCGCCAAAACCCCAAACAGCCCTCCCCCATGGTTTTCACTCCCAAACCACCTCTATTGTACACTCACAGCTCACCTATACCCACTTCCCACCTTACCCTGCCCCTATACCCCTTCCCACTTGCAAAACACTCAACCCAACGAACCCCTTCAATGGCTGAGATGAAGTCAAGACAAAGAGAAGGCTAGGATTGCTTGGGGAGTGTTGTACTCTTACAACAAGCTCGTCCCAAGGCAAAGACAAGGCTTTGAGCTGCTATAAAAGGAAGAGAGAGCAAGCCGACTAAAAACACACCATTTTTTATGTTTTTTTTAGCTTAATTTTAAATTCCAAGTCTTTCTTTTAATCATTTAAGTGTAACTCAGTTGGTTTAAAGCTATATGTTGTAACAATTTTCATTTTTAATAAAAGTTAAAAAGTTTGTGAAAATCACCATTGTCGAAATTTGAACTATGATTTAGGCTGTTTAATTCTGTTTAAGTTGTTTAAACATATGTTAAAAGTTATTAAAATTCATTTGTGATCCCTTTCTCAGCTTAATTACCCATAAAAAACAGTTAAAAAACCTTTTTTATAAATTAAGGGAGTGTTTGGATAAAGTCTCAAAATGGGTCATATGGGAAATGGCATGGGTCACAAACACTCAGCCAACTTTGGCTGAGTGTGGAGGCTTTATTAAGCCACCTTAATCACCATTTTTAGTTTAAAAATAAGTTTTTATGCCTCTTTTGTCCTCTGTCAAAATTTGAATAAGCTAAAACAAGCTTAAGTGCTCAAGCTGCTTATGCAGCTTAAGCACATTGTTTTTGTGTTAATTGTGGTTGTTTCTAGCCATTTTAAAATACCCCTTGTTCTGTCCCTTTGGTTTGACCAAGTATGAGTCAAGTGTGTATGTATGCATCATTTCTTTGAAAACAGTCATGTTTAAGCCCAATGTTCAGCAGTTTTAAAAAGCCCTTAGGCTCTTATATTTTGAATATAAGCTTAATTACATCCCTTATTAATCTGTTTTGGGTTTATTTTGGCTAAAAAGCTCTTAAGAGCTTATTTCAATAAGCTCAAAAAGCCCCCTTGTTCACTGTTGTATCTCCCCTGGTGCTGAGCACTATTTTCAGCCCACTTGTTTAGCTTATTTAGGTATTAAGCCTTAGGATCTTTTAGCTCTTATTTATAGCTTATTAGTAGTTCTTTAAGTCCCCATAGTTTTGTGATAAACTCCCTTTTAGCTTAGCTTATTTAGGACTTAATAAGTATAGCATTGTTTCTGTTTTATATTAAATGTTAATTAGCTTAAAATCAATTCTAGCTTATTTTTAGGGTCTTATTCTAGTATATCTTAGCTTATTTTAGGAATCCCCTTCCTATTTATCTGTCCCCCATTTAATTATAGCTTATTACTTTGTTATATCCCAAAAGCCTCGTAAAAAAAAATAAGCTAAGCGATGTTGCTTCTGCTGCCCCATTAAGCTATTTTTCTAGTTATTTTAGTTGGATCTAGCAGCCTTTCTGCACCTTTTATGAATGTAAGACAGTATATCCAATAAATAGTACTATTCTAAACTTTGCTTCTTTGGCTTGTTGTTAATAAGCTCGTTGGGACTTGATTTGTAATCGGTTCTCTTTCAGGAGACTGTTTGTTGTAATTTCTATTTTAAAGTTAATCTTGTTACTCCCCCTTGTCAAGTTTGTGTGTTTCCCATTATCCTTGTGTCCTTTCACTGTTAGTCCCTACAGTTATGTTTAGTTAGTTTATTTTAATTTTTATTAATTAAATTTGGTTAGATTTTAATTAGTTTAATTAATTTTTATTTAAACAGTAAATTGGGGCATCTTTTATTTTTAGAATTGTATTTTTCTTTATTTAATTTCATTTTTTCAGAATTTTTATAACTTTTATTTTTTGTCTTTTTCTATTTTCTTAAGTTTAATTAGTATTTAATCTTTATAAATTCATAAAAAATCCAAAAATTAATAAAAAAATATTTTTCTTTTTTACAAAATTTTCTTTTGTCATTTAGTGTCTAGGAAAAATATAAAATTTAGTATAGGCTTAATTTTTCTTAAATTTCAGTTTTAGACCCGTTTTGTCGAGTGCGTTTTACCGTTTCTTTTCGTTTTACATTCAAACGACCTCCGTTTTAGTTCTAGTTTTCTTTATTTTTCAAATTAAGTTAATTAGAATTTAATTTTGATTTTTAATTTAATTTAGCATTTATTTTCTTAATTCTTAGTATTTAGATCTCCCGATACCTGATTCTGTTCCCCGTATTTTAGTATAGATTTAATTTTAGGATTTCCCTATAACTAATTTTGTTTCTCGTAGTTTTTAAGATCCCCATTTCCTATATTTGTTTCCCGTAGATTAAATTAGGTTTTATTTAATTAATTTTAGTTGTAATTATATCAGTGTTTCCATCATATCATATATTCTCCATCATTCAATTTCTCATCAAACCAGGATAACTTTCAATTGCAGCCTCGTTGGGACATACGACCCGGGAATATCTCTTCCGGAATCTTTTTATCATTGATTCTTACTTGTGTATTTTATCCTTTTGTGGAAATTCTGACCTTTTGCTTGGTCAACGGGATTCGGTTAGAATTATTTTTTTTTTTTTGGTATTTAGAATCTGATTAGGTGTTGCTATATAATTGTGTTGTACTTATATCACGAATCAGGGTTCAATACCGAAACTAGTTTTTCCTTGAGGACGAACTGAGTTCATTTCTTCTAGGGACGTACGTCGTTTCTTTGTTCAAGGATTCTTTCGAATCGATGTTTTTGTCTGCATGGATTAACCGATCGGAGTGAGCTCTTTATGGATTCTTTATACTTACCCGAACCGAACGAGTGAAACTCTTAAGGTCGAACGATTGTGAGCTCTTCATGGGATAGATCGAGTGTCTTTCTCAAGGTTTTCCGAGATGAGAAACGATCAAGACAATTTACCGAACCAAAGAACGAACAAACGAAACGTTCTAGATGTTTTTCTTTGAGCACCGCCGAAACGAGTGGACCGATCTAGATGTGCCGAACAAGAGAACCGATCGAGACCACCGAACTAGGGAACCGATCTAGCATTTTTTTATTTTTTTATTTCGGTTTCGAGTGTCAGTAATCCACGGGACTTATAAAAGCTCATGTATTTCATGTTCAACAACGATTTCAACAACAATAATTTCGTCACGGTTTTTTTCTTGATTTAGTAAAATCCCGTAAAAGTCGGTTTTTTTACGGTTTAAATCATAGAATAAAATCCCGTGAATGTTAATTGATAACAACAACACAACAAACACGATACATAACACTACAAAAGATCCGAATAAGATTC
>BQNB010166263.1:0-14132 GCA_026074375.1 Tanacetum coccineum | reverse complement strand
ACTTATATCTCAACTAATGCCCTAGAGCCTCCTTTTATAGACTAAGGAGTCCTAGTCGGCTTACAACATAAACCTGTACAAGCAAAATATCTCCTTTTTGCTTCTTAATAAACAATGTTTGATCTATCTTCCCTCTTTTAAAACCATTTCCCAACAAATAGTTAGCCAAGGTTTCATACCATGCTCTTGGTGCTTGATGCAACTCATAAAGTGCCTTAACCACCTTGTAAACTTTGTCTGGATGGTTAGGATCTTTAAATCTTGGTGGTTGAGTAACATAAACCTCTTTCTCAATAGTTCCATATAAGAAAGCACTCTTCACATCCATTTGATATACCAGAAAACCCATAAAAGAAGCATATGCTAAAAACAATCTTATTGCCTCAATTCTTGCCATAGGAGCAAAAACTTCTTCATAGTAAATACCTTATTCTTGTCTATGACCCTGTGTAACCAACCTTGCTTTATTCCTAATCACAATCCCTCTTTCATCTTTCTTGTTTTTGAAGACCTATTTTGTTCCAATGGCCCTCTTTCCAATACGCAAATCCACAAGTATCCAAACCTGTTGGAGTTTGAATTGCAGAAGTTCTTCTTGCATTGCTTCCACCCAAGATGAATCAGATAGAGATTTAGCAATGCTTGTGTGTTCAATCTGTGATAAAAAAGCATATAAACAAGTATTCAGGGTATCATGTGTTTTCTGTTTATATACAGCACTGATAAACCCTTGTTCAGATGTAGGTTTTGTCATTCTTCTTATCTGAACAGATGACTTCACATCACCAATCACATTTTCAATTGGGTGATCTTTATGAATTCTTGTATTGGGGGTGGTTGGAACTGTATAAGAATTTGTGATGTTCCCCAAATCAACTTCTGGTTCATCTTCATCACTAAAGAACTCAACATGAGTGGCTTCAAGTGTATGACTAGCTCCTACAGTGAACATGTCTTTAGGGCTACTTGATTATATAAACTAGCAGTATTAACTAATGGATCAACAATATTAAGTTTAAAACTACCAGTATTAACATTAGGACTGGCAGTATTAGCATGTTGTCCAACAGCATTAACATCTTTAGGAATGCAATCATCATTAGACTTATTTTTTACATCATTCTCATTATCTAGACCATCTTCAACCTGCTTTTGATCATCAGCAGCAGATTTTGGTTCACCAATATCAACATCCTTGGAAGGTGAATCAAAATATGAAGCATCTTTCCAAATTGGCATCACAATGCAATCTTGACTGATTTCTTCTGTTGTACTTGCATTAAGTTCTCCTTGTGTACCTGCAGATTTATTAATGATTGTACCTGCAACAACTGGTACATAATTCATAGATTGGGTTAGAGAATCAATATCAAACAACCACTTTGGACCATTCCCTTCTATCATAGGCTTATTCTCTAAAAACCCAATATGCAAGTTTTCTTCTACCCTCCTGGTTCTAGTGTTGTATACCCTAAAAGCTTTACTACTCAAAGAATATCCAACAAAGAAACCTTCATCACTTTTGCCATCAAACTTGCCTAAACTGTCTAAAGTATTAAGAATGGTAACATGACATTTAAATGGTTTCATAAAGCTTAGAGTTGGTATAAAACCTTTAAAAAGTCCATAAGGTGTCTTGTTATGAGGCTTGACTACTAAGACCCTATTCTATACATAGCAAGCAGTACTAACTGCTTCAGCCCAAAATGTGGTAGGTAACTTAGAGTCAGCTAACATTGTTCTAGCAGCCTCAATTAGTGTCCTATTCCTCCTCTCAGCTACACCATTTTGCTGAGGAGTCCTGGCTACACTATATTCTCTCTTAATACATTTTTCTCTGCAAAAATCATCCATAACTTTGTTCTTAAACTCTGTTCCATTATCACTTCTGATTATTTTCACTTTCTTATCCACTAGGTTTTCTATTTCTTTGATAAAGTTCTTAAGGATCTCATTGGTTTCATCCTTAGTTGTTAAAAAGAAAACCCATGTAAATCTACTATAATCATCAGTGATACTTAGCAATACTTCTTAAGCAAAAAGCTACTACAAATGTTGGACCAAACAAATCTATATGTAGCTAAAAAAAGGCTTAGTAATAGGATTACAAAAACTTTGGATTGACAAGAAGCTCTGTATGCTTCCCTTTATGACAAGCAACATGTTTGGTCATTTTCAAAACGTTTTGTAGGCAATCCTCTTACTAGATTATCCTTGACAAGCTTATTTATGTTTTTAAAATTAATATGACCAAGTCTTCTGTCTATGCCATGAGCATTGTTTAATCTATGTAGCTTTGCAACAGACAAGACAACTTTCTTTAGGAACAATGTTTTCATATCACAAATGATATAATTGTCCTTTCTAGGATTTTAAGAAGTATTGATTTTCAACCGGCAACTATACATTTGGAGATAAGGACATGACATTCAGTGTCTGTAAAAAGAACATAGTTCTTTTTTGTCACACATTGTGAGGACACTAAAAAGATTGAATTTTAACTCATTGACAAAGTATACATCTTTAAAATCAAGATTATCAGTCTTAAGAGTTCCTTTACCAGTAATTTTACCACCATATGCACCTCCTCCAAATGCAACATAACCTCCATCAAACTGCTTGAAATCAGAGAGATAAGCTATGTTACCAGTCATGTGCCTTGAGCATCCACTGTCAACAAATCCTTTATCATCATGTTGTGGCTTGCCCTGCATAAAAGAATAAGGAAATTAGATTCCTTTAGGGACCCAAGCCATTACTGACTTGGATCTGCCTCGTACATCAATGTAGTTGTGTCTTTTAAAAGCAAGTGATGCACCATTAGATTTGGTAGGTCTCCAAAACCCAATTTGGCTGAGGATTTATTAGCATTTAACCTTTTTACCTAAATTCATTATACATTGTCTGTATAAGACCTAGCAGTATTAACTGCATTATGCCTTCCAGTATAATAGTGTCTCTTTGCTTCATGCACAGATCTTCTAGTTAGGTTGTTTGCTTATAAAAAATGCCTTTCGCAGTTGATGTGTGTTTGAAATATCCCGTGTCTTAGATTTAGCGACCTCTTGATACTCTTGTCTGTAGAGTTATGGGCAGAGTGCAGCCTAAGTAGATCTGGCTAGTCACTCATACACTGTGATTGTGTGTAGAGTGTAGCAGGCATCTGATTTTTTTCAACAAAAACTCGCACTTTGAGGTAGACCGCCCATGCCTGCAGTTCTATTGCGCGCGCTAGACTATGATGTCGTTCGTCGCCGTATGAGCCCTAGTCTCTCAGTAATGCATCAACCTAGGGCTTATTGAGTGCCGATCCCCGCTCGTATAAAACCGTGAAGTATCTAAACAGCCTTACTATGTGATGTTTATGATCAATATTATGAGTATAGCGACCCCTGAGACCATCGTCCTTCTAACTAACATGACCCCTATCAACTCTACCTCTCAGCACCTAACACCCTCTCCGTTATATACTTACTCAAATCTTTTTTTCCACCTCAGGCGCGTTCGCTCATCGCCCTCTCTGATTTCCCCATAGGTGATCGTGTTCTTCTATCATTTCTGCAATACCTACTGATTACTTTTTAACTGGTTTTTCATGATTTTTCAGGTTTTGATTAAACTCTACCTTTTTTTTAGAAGGGATAAAATAAGTTTCTTATCAACATTATAGGTGATGATTCAAACCAAAGCTACTTTTGTCCTGTGATGAACTTGGGTTCTTTTATACCAACAAGACTCATCAGAATTTTGCTGTGAATTATCTGATTCGTTTTCACAAACAAAACATTTGACTCTTGTCTTACTATTCTCAGGACATAACCTGTTGAATTCTTGTCTTTGGAATGCATCAAGACCCAGAATAAGAAGATCTAGCTGGTTAGGTCTATTAGATAAATTAAAGGATGAGGTGAGGAGGGTCCCATATTTATACCTTTTTCAAAAATCCCAGGGGAAACTACACTTATATCCCAAATCCTTTTTACTTTTGTAGTTTTTGATCTCCTTAACAAACAGATCTTAGTCTTTCTAAGGCACTTATCAAATTCTCTCAATTTATAAATCAATGCCAGTCTTTTCTTGCTTAACTTTTTTAAAGCTTTTAAGCTCACTTTTTAAGCACATTTATTCATAGTTTTTACAACCTACCTTCTATTTTAAGAACTTGCATTCTCTTTCACTTAAAAAGTATCCCATTCTTTTTATATGGGATTATTTGAACTTTATGATGTTTGCTAAGCTGCTTTTATAAGTAGGCTGCTTTAATTCAGATTCATTAAGCTTAACAAGCAAAATCATCACAACAGTTTCTTAAGAGTTCATTGTTTTTCAGACAAGTTTTAGAGCAAGTTTTATTAGTGTATACCTCTGAGTCTGAAAATGCCATTAGAGCCATGTTTGTCTGAACTTGTTCTTCTGCCATGTCACTCCCAATCAAACCTACACAATCAATAGCCAACTTTGCTTTGAAGATGTGTCTTCATTGTTTCCTTGCTTCCTGGTGTTGTCTTGATTTTTGAACTGACCTTCCTTGCTTCTTGGTGCTCTACACTCCCTGGCAAAGTGTCCCAACTTATGACAGTTGTAACACTCCACCTTAGATTTATCATATCCAGCAATATCATTAGCATTAATGAAAATCTTCTTGCCTGTCCTCTGATAGTACTTCTTTGCTCTCACACTTAGCAAAGAGAGCTGTCACTTCAGATCATTGCTTCCAAATCTTCTTCAGGAATTTGCTCTAAGTCTGGTGTAGGACAATTAGAACGATTGGGATTTTCAACCATGTGATGCCTACACAGTATTATCCCTGACATTTGTTAGTACCAATCTTATGGACTTGCGTGGCCTATGCCAAGTAACATAGGGGCTAGCTAACACTATCTTGTGGACAAGCAGTGTTATAGTGTTAGCATCATGGTTACTGCTAGGCTTAGTGCTGTCATGAAGGCCAGTTTTAAACACCACCATTATATGTACCAACGCCAATTTTTCTTTACCTTTTGTTCAACAATTTTGAAATTTGTTGTAACAATCATCTTTATCATAGTTTCAATTCATAGGCTTATTCATCCAAACAACTACATGAGTGTTCCACTCAGGTGGTAAGCTGCTTAAAAATTTTAAGTTTACGTCTTCTTGGGCAATGATCACACCCAAGATAGCACACCTACTGACTATCTTCTGAATCCTATTGAAAATAGAGTCAAGAGACTTTAGCATCTTGTAGCACTGAAATTTTCATACTGTTGCTTCAGAGAGTTTTCTGTGTTTTCTTTTAGCTGCATTACTATGAATCTGGTTCAATGGCTAGCAAAACATAGATTTAGCATCTGGATACTGACTGAATGTTAGTTGATGTTCATTTGGAAGTGCCATGAGTAACAAACCACTAGCTTTAACATCATTCTTTTTATTTGTCTTCTCTTTTGCAGTGGCAGGTGTAGACATCTTTGTAACTGTTATCACCATTTTCTATCACTTCCCAGAGTGCATAGTCTTGGATCTGGTATAAGTATGCTGAATCCTAATAACCCACATCTCATACTCACCCAATTTGAGTATGGGAAGCTTTGCAGTAGGACCACTATTTGTAGATTCAAGCTCCATGTCTGGGGCCTTCATTAATCTAAGTTTCATAAAAGCAAAAGCTCTGTTCCACTTGTTGATCCCAAACCTAGATGATTCCTTTATGTTGTCTAAGGTTAATTTACCTTGGATAAATCCAAAATAACTTGTTGTGAAAATTTGTATGTATAGTAAAGTGTTATGCGAAAATTACACCCTTTAAAATAAAAATCTCTAGAAGTATTATCATGAAACAGATAATATATGAATGAACACAAGATGTAACAAAACATTCCAATATTATTAGATCAATAATACGAGTACTCTTCACTTAGTACTAGGGTTACACCGTGATGCTTTTCTCTTAACGAATTCTTATGATGTGATTGTCGTGCTCTTAAGTCATCTCTCAACTGAATGCCCTAGGAGCCTCCTTTTTAGACTAAGGAGTCTCTAGTCGGGCTTACTATACATTCTAAGATATTCTCATCTTTTCTAAACTTAATTTAATCTTCTAATTAAATTACATATTTATATCTTTTACAAAAATCTCTCAATACTTATACTTACATGTATTCTTGTTCTCCAAACAAGCTTTATCTCTTTAAGTCATCTTTATCCTCTTGACAGTAGAAAGTCTTCACACAGTTGTAATCCTTCCACCAGCAGCACTATAAACATCATATAGCAGTTAGTAACATTTAGTACTAGCAGCAGTATCTAATATACACTAACAGTAGTAACTTGTACTAGGAGTTTTAACTTTTACTACTAGCAGCACTAACTACCTAGCTTATATTTTAGTCTTCAACACTGAGCAGTCTTAACTTCAACTAACAGCAGTAACTTTATGTTATCAGTACTAATTCTATCACTATAAGTAGGACTAGCAGTGTGGTAACAATTATACTACCAGTACTAACATACTTAGTATAATTTCCAAATTATGACTGAGCCAGCAGTAACTTCTAAGATCCATGAGTCTTTTATGTCCCAATACAAAATTTTCCAAATGGATTTCTGGTTTCAAGAAGTGCGCAATTCCTTGTCACCGATGGTAATTCTGACTGGTATCTCACGTAGATCCAAAGTAAGATTGAGGCGGTAAAAAGAATTGGAAAGCTCCTACAAACACCATCTGAAACTAGTTCATTTTTGGGGTTAGGCAGGTTACTATAGCTTGACGTTTGTTTGCAAATTTCTCTAAGAGTGCTAAAAACCTCTTACTTCGTTGTTGAATCAAAAAACAAAAAGTATGAGTTGGGGCGTAGAACCATGAGGAGGGGAGAGGCACTCCAGGACCTTTGAAAGACAATTTATGTAATGCTCTAATACTATCGTTGCCTGGATGGAGAGAAGGATTTTGTAGTATTACTATGACGCAATCGAACCAGGATTTAGGTGTGCTACTCATGAAAGAGGGAAAGTAATTGCCCTATGGTTCGAGACAGTAAAGATCATGAGAAGAATTATACAAGCAGACCTAGGAATTGGGTGCTGTTGTGTTTACCTTAAACTTGGAGGCATTATTTGTATGGTATGAAGAGTATCATCTATACAGATCATAAGATCCTTCAACACATATTCGATCAGAAGGAGTTGAATATGCGTCAAAGGGGGTAGATTGAGTTATTTAGTGACTATGAGTGTGAGATTCGCTACCATCCAGGTAAGGCGAACGTGGTGGTAGACACATTAAGTAGGAAGGAACGAGTGAAACCTAGACGTGTACGAGAAATGGCTATGACTATTCAGTCTAGAGCAGCAGCCCAGGGTGAGGCGTTCAAGCAAGAGAATGTACTTGCAGAAAGGCTACATGGTTTGGATCAACAGATGGAAAGGAAAGAAGATGGGAGTTTATACTTTATAGACCGTATATGGGTGCTGTTAGTAGGAGGTGTTGCGAACGTCAGTATGGACACAAGCTCATTAAGAATAAGGTACTTAGTACATCCTGGAGCGGATAAGATGTACCATGACCTTCGAGATATGTACTGGTGGCCAGGAATGAAGAGGGATATTGCTACTTATGTTGGCAAATTTTTAACTTGTTCTAAGGTGAAGGCTGGGCATCAAAGGCCCTCAGGTTTATTGAAACAACCCGAGATACCCGAATGGAAGTGAGATAAGATCACCATGGATTTTATCACTAAAGTTCACCTAAAACGAAAGACTGTGGGCTTTGAGACGATTTGGGTAATAGTGACAGGTGACCAAGTCGGCTCATTTTCTGGCGATGCGAGAAGATTATAGTACTGAGAGATTGGCAAAGTTGTACATCAATGAGATAGTCGCTCGACACGGAGTTCCCGTGTCGATTATTTCGGATCGAGATGGACGTTTTACATCGCGTTTCTAGCAAACATTGCAAAAAGCTTTAGGGACGCGATTGGATATGAGTACAGCTTATCATCCTCAAACAAATAAACAAAGCGGGCTTACGATTCAGACTTTGGAGGATATGTTAAGGGCGTGTGTGATAGATTTTGGTGGCAATTGGGATGTTCACCTACCATTAGCTGAATTTTCTTACAACAATAGTTATCATTCGAGTATTCGGTGTGCTCCGTTTGAAGCATTGTATGGAAGGAAATGTAGGTCGCCCGTTCTATGGGCTGAGATTGGGGAAAGTAGTTTGATTGGGCCCGAGTTGGTACAAGAGATAGCCAAAAAAAAAGGTGTTTTGATCAAGGGAGGAGAAGGCTCAAAGCGGCAAGAGATCATCAAAATAGCTATGCTGACAATAGGCGCAAGCCCATAGAGTTTGAGGTTGGAGATCAAGTGTAACTGAGAGTGTCGCCTTGGAAAGGTGTGATGCGTTTTGGGAAGAAAGGTAAGTTGGCACCGAGGTATGTAGGACCATTTGAAATCCTTGAAAGGATGGCGCCTGTAGCTTGTATAGGTTAAGAATTGCCTAAAGGAATTGAGTAGGTTGCACGGACACATTCCTTGTGTTAAATTTTGAAAAAGTGTTTGGTGGATGTAATTTGCATGTGCCATTGGAGGACCGAGTCAAGATCGACAAAAACTCTTCTTTTTGTGCGAGGAAACCGTTAAGAGATTATGGACCGTGAGGTTAAGACTTTAAAACGTAGTAAGATTCCAATTGTTAAAGTGTGTTGGAATTCAAAGCGTGGTCCTGAGTTTACATGGGAGCGCGAGGACCATATGAAACCTAGGTATCCCCAACTGTTTGTTGATAATACTGGTGAATCTAGTAATTAAATCTCGGGATGAGATTTCCCTAAGGAGGGGATACTATGACAACTGTGCTTTGAGCAGGTTAGTCAAACCGTTAGTATTGACTTAAATAATCATAGTGCCTATAATTAATTTGTGGTTTTGTCGAGTTTTGGTTATCATTCCATGATGAGCATGTTCGTCTCATTGTGATTTGAATTTATGGTTAATGTAGTTTCCATTTTGTTTCACATTATGTGACAATGAAAATAATTGCTAGTAGTATAATTATATGTGTGTACGTATTTATATGTATATGTATACGTATTTATATCTTTAAGTGTTAGTAGTTAGTAAAATTAAAAGTTTAGTTTAGAAAATATAGAAATTAGAACTTAGTTTTATTAAGTTAGTAAAATAAAATTAGAAATGAAATTTATTTATAATCATTTAAACTAATTTTGAATTTAAAAAGGTTTTATAAATAAATAAAGGTTTTATAAAATATCAATATTTGTTAAGGGTCGTGTTTTTGTGATAAACAATAGAATAATTAAAGATTAATATATATATATATAGTATATATTATATATATATATATATATATATATATATGGGATGATCGGTTTAGGGGGGAAAGAAAACCCAATTTTTGTTTAAGTAGAATTCTAATTAGGTAATTATCCAAACTCTTTTGTAAAATCTATAAATACCAAACCCTCCTCTCTCCTTTTTGTTCTCTAGGCCGGTCGATCAAAGCAAAAGAAAAAAAAAGTTTTTTTATCAAGATTCAAGTTGGTGGTTTGTGTAATCAAATCAAGGGTTTTAGGTATGTTTTCTTAAACCATTTTCAATTAATCTTCTTTAGTTTTCTTGTAACAATTAGGTGACGGAATTAGGGTTTATTTATATTTTCTGTAAATCAAAGTAATTAACTTAATTAGGATTGATCGGGGATAGATTATAAGCGTTTTGGTATAATCGGTTAGGTCTAGAACGCGTTAGATTAGGAATTTGGTTTGAGCAAAATTTTAGGTCATGTTTTTTGAGGGATATCTCAATGATGGTAACGTTTTTTGATGAGGCTTATATCCATTGATAAGTTCAGAGAGTTTAGTTTTCAAAATGTCTGTCCGCGACCAAAATCGAGGTCGGGAAGTGGTTCTAATGATTTTCGCAAGAAAAGTTGTCAAAACAGTAAATTCGGGTCAGATTTGAGTCTAATTTCGAGGAGTAAAACCCCTACTTAAAATTCAAATTAGGGTTAGCCAAAAATCAGAGGTTATATTTTAGGTGTCTATTAACTCCAGTTCGAAGGTCTAATGATAAAACATTTTCTAAGTATTTTTAAGGACGTCGGACTTTTTGGTGTGCGTTCAGATCCGAATTTGAGTACTTTGTAATGATGAATTTTTATAAAATAGTTTCACTTAGTATTATTTTTTATAAAAAATCACAGTAGCTCACAACTCATTGGAGAGCTAGGGTATGTAAGTAGAACCATCAACTAGGTGTTTTAGTATTTTATTTGTGGTCATAAAGTGACTATAAATTTCTGTCAGAAACTAAAAAATTAGAAGTTAATGGTTAAGGTTATATAGGGTATGAAAATGATATGGAAGATGTATTTAAAGGATTATAAACTTAGTATAAGGTTTAGAAGTCCATCATATGATTGTTACATTGGCTTTTGCGGCATTAGCCTAAACCGAGTGTAACATTCCCTGTGTTTTTGTTGTGATTAGATTGTTTGCGAGATAGATTCTGTCAAAGTAGTTTGAGATCAGGTATGTTTTCATAGTCCCATTTTTACTATGTTTTTATAGGATGGAAATGATGCAAAATATGTTTTGAAATGTTTTAATTGCTGTGATTATGTGGTTTAATTGACGCAAGGACTTTTATGTAGCTATTATATGTTATGTGCTAAATATTGTGTGCTTTGGATCGAGGGTGACGTTCCTACCCAATGTCTTGTGCTGAGGATCGGGGGTAATGTTCCTACCCATTATTGTGAGACGTGCTTTGTGGATTGGATCGGGGGACACGTTCAATCCTAGTTATGGTCGATTTGTATGTATGCATGTTAGCTTGTATAATAGTTAGCTTAACTGTCCTACCATGTTTTGTTTTTATAATCACAGTAATTGATTTAAAGTTTGGATTGTGTGTCATAAACCTATGACTCTCACCAACCGTTATGTTGACGTTTTTAAGCATCATTTTCAGGTGAGCATGTTGAGGGTTTTAAAGCTAAAAGTGGCTAGAGAGACCTTAGGATTACATATGGAGTTTATCTTCTGATTTTTGTTTCGAACTTGTTTTATGGATTCTTCTTGGATGTTGTTTGATTTCTTAGGTTTATGAGTCATGTTATGTCTTTGTATTAATGAAACCCTTTTTCATTAATGCAGGATTCTTTTATGTTAAGGTATCGTCATGACACTTTGTGTCCATTAATGTCTTGATTCGTGCATGTAGTTTTCTCTATTGTTGACACCATTGTGTTGTGATGATACCCATGAAGTTACGCCTCGTGTTTCCGCCTTGGCGGGGTGTGACACTTATGGTTATTTTACATGTAATGCTATGTTTCGAAGTGTACATAGTAAACATCTTTAGTATCCCACATCGCCCTATAGTGCTAACATGTAAGCTTTCCTTAGCCTATAAAAAGAAGAACAAGGGGAAGGATGTGGGTGGTGAAACTAGTCTATCATTTTGGACTTAATCATATCATTATTCTCTTTAACCTCTCTTTAATTTTCAACCCATTCTATATCTCTCTATATAGAAAACTCTACTTCTCTTGTGTGTGATTGATATATTGTATATTCTACAATTACTTTCATGATTGATCCTTATGTCAAGATAAACTTTCAGCCTCCCACCAAGTCCTTCTGGAGAACCCTTGATAAACAAGGGTATTCCTTTGTCATGGTTAACTGAACCTATTGTCCAGTGTTTTAGTTTTTTATCACAAGATCACGCTATGTCTCAACATATACACAAATGATGACTCCTATACCAGATTCATCAAATTTACTATACACACACTTGTCACCTTGGTTAAGTAAATAACCACTAGAAAAAACCACTTCATCAAACTTTTGATGTCATTTCTTAGGTGCCTACTTCAGTCCATATAAGGACTTAATCAGTTTACACACCTTAGTTCATTGCCAGTCATGATGAAGCCATGAGGTTGGTTCATGTCACACCCCGCCAAGGCGGAAACGCGAGTCGGGGGAGACGTAATGATTCATGGGTATATCACAAACACAATGGTGTCAAACAATAGAGAAATCACTTATGCATTGTTTAAATAGAAAAGACAAATGTGTCATGACACTACCGAAACACAAAAGAAAAAACAAAAAAAATTTTTTATTTTGGCGTCTATGATTTATGAAATGGGAGTTTCACAATACAAAGTACATATTGTCTGATAAAACCTAATAAAGCCAAATGCATTCAATAGAAATCCATGCAAACAAACATGAAAACCAAACTCAGTGCAAACTCCATATGCAATCCTAACGGTCTTTCTAGCCACTTCTCTTAGTCTTATCATCCTCATGAATGCTCACCTGAAAATGAAGCTTAAAAACGTCAACACAATGGTTGGTGAGAGTCATAGGTTTAAGACACGCCAATAACTCGCTTTGAAATCACTGTGATACATAAAACATAGCATAGCAGGACATACAACGAACTATCATACAAGCTAAGATGCAATCACATCAATCCACATTGTGACGTTCACGCTCAATCATCACAAACATAGGAACAAAACGTATCCCGATCCACAACAATGAGACGATCACGCTCACTAATAACAATCCACAGTAATGAGACGATCACGCTCACTACTAACAATCCATCAATGCCTTGAGACAGTCACGCTCAAGCGCAACAATCCATACCAAAATAGCAAGTAGCACATAACATACAATAGTCACGTATAGCTCATGCCTTATTTAAAACACATTATCACAGTAACTAAAACATTTCAAAACCTCTTTGCATCATTTCTATCCCAAATGTAAAAAACATTAAAAAGTGGGCAAAACCTTACCATACCTAAACTTAAATCACAATATTCCAATGAAACTCACCTGTTGCTTAAGCAATTCCAACTCTTCACATAATAAACAATCAAACAAACACGTGTTACACGCGACTAAGCCAAAAGCTTATGCACATGTAACAATCATATGATGGATGTCTAAGGTGTCCAATTACCCTCATGGGTCACCTCGACACCATGCCCAACCTTAACCAACATGTTTAGACACTTTTCCAAACTTTTACAATATAACCCGAAAATGCAGAATTTTAGTGTCACTTTACCATTTTCTAAACCACACCTACTGACCTTTATAAATTTTACTAAAAATCATAGGTTCTATATCATGAGTCTACTAACTCCATGATTTTTCTACTAATTTATTTCTACACTTAAATGCCTCAAAGAAAATCAAACTTCCAACTACCCAGATTCGGATCTGCTCGAACACTAAAAAGTTTGGACCTAAAAACCATACATAGACTCCAATTCAGAAACTCTCCTTTGGAGGAATTTTAATAAACACATAGAACTAAACTCCTGTAAGTTGGATAATCCTAATTCGAATTTTAAGTGGGGGGTTTTACACCACGTAATCTGACCCAAATTTACTGCTTTGACAACTTTTCTTGTACGGACCAATTGACTAACTTCCCGAACTTGAAATCGTTCAAGGCCGGACAATCTAGAAACTAGACTCACTGAGCTACATCATAGGCACTGGAATCACATCAATTCATGCTTCTAACATCTAGATATTCACGAAACAACACTGCCCTAAATTCTGCTCAAACCTAAATCAAGTTCTAACGCATTCTAAACCTAACCGAATACATCATCATGCTTAGAATTCATCCCTAATCATTATTAACTTGTTTAATTATATTAATTTACAGATTTTATAAAACCCTAATTTGTCCATCACTTTATTGTTACATGAATTAAAAAGAAAGTTAAAACAATTAAAGTTTTTAAACATACCTTGATCCTTAATTCTTGAAACCTCAAATCACCAATTTGATCTTGAATAAAAAAATCTTTTTTTATTCTGCTCTTGAGTTCGTACGGTTTAAAAAAATATATAGGATTATGGGTTTGTATTTATAGTGTAGGAAAAAAGATTTAGATAATTACCAAATTAGAATCCTACTTTTACTAAAATTAGTTTTCCCTTTTTTTACTTCTTTAAAACCGGCCCAAACAACCTTTTTTTTATTTTTTTTATTTTTATTTTTTTTATTTATTATTATTTACACAAAAACCTTTTAATTTGGTTATTTTTATAAAAACTTTTATTTATTTAGACATTCTTCTAAAT
>BQNB010166262.1:0-14132 GCA_026074375.1 Tanacetum coccineum | reverse complement strand
AGCTTCAAGAGGGGTAGGGTTATCACAAAGAGACACATCACACACACCGTCGGAAATACCCTTGGACTCACTTGGGATCGGGACAAGGTTCTCAACACTAGACTTTCTTACTTCGTCTGATTCCGTTGCTGGAATAGTGTCAAGATGCTCATCCTCCATTATGAGAGAGTCAACGGGCTCCTTGGTTAGTAAAACGGGTGTGACTTCAACACACGGAGGAAGTCTAGAAGTAATAATATCTTTCAAGGGAATGGAACTTTCTTCGTCATCGTCATCATCGTAGCAAATGGGAATCTTCCGATATCGATCTTTGGCCGCTTGCTCTTCTGCAATTCGCATTTCTTCTTCCTTCTTTTGCATAATTTGACCAGCCATATCACATATGGATGTCATTTGCTCCATAAGCTTATTTTGAGAATTGAGAAGCTCATTTTGAGCATTGAGAAGCTCATTTTGAGCATTGAGAAGCGTATTTTGAGCATTGAAGATAAGATGATTGACGGTATATTGCGGGGGTTGAAATTGGTCAAAACCAAAAGAATTAGGATCATAGCAAGAATTTTGCTCATGATAATAGTCTTCATTCATTGGTTGACATTGGTAAGTTTCATGAGGACCCCCGCAATTTTCACAACAAAGATATTGTTGTTGAAAACTTTGAAAATTTTGTGGAGGGTGGTTTGCAAAACTTGGAGAATCGTTAGAAGAGTACGGAGTTGAAAAATTGATTGGTGTTCCATTTCCAACAGTACAATAAAAACAAACTCCATCATATTCATTACAACCACATTGTTGGCACGTACCCAAAAGACATTGTTGTTGCAAACTTTGCAAATTTTGTAGGATCTCATTAAGGTTTTGATTGTAGCATGGTTCCGGATTAGAGATAATCAGAATTTGCGGTGGACAATTGTAACCATAATGAGCACCTTTCCCACAAGACTTACAAGTACATCGTTGACAAAAGATATCGTTTAACGAATCACCGCACCCGTAACAACAATTCTGGGTAATTTGTGGAGGACTTTGTGAAAAAAATTTCACTAAGGTTTTGATGGTGGGTAATTTGTTCATTAGGTGTGTCAACAAAGTTAGTATTATAATTGGATGAACACGGAGGAAGTGAGTGTGGGTTTTGTTGAAGTGGGTGTCATTTGTCATCACAACTTGTAAAACCAAACTTCATCCAAATACTTTCTTACAAGAGCACACGGTTGACAATATAGACCATCAACAGGGTCTCCACACCTAGGACAAATCGGAAAGGATTGTTGAGACGAGTCGAGAGTTTCATTAGGATTACGAACAAAAGTTTCAACGGAACAACAATGGTCTTTATTATACAACGCTCCATAAGACGAACACTCTTTAAACGTGAAGAGGGGATTCAAACGATAATCGAGTGACACCATAAGAATTAAACAATATAGAGGGTTAAGAAAAGAATTAAATGGATAAGAAAGAAAAGAAGATTATTTTTGGGTTTTTAGGTTTTTTAAACAATTCATTTTATTAAAGGACAAAATGAGGTAAGACAACTTAACCAATAATCAACTTGTTTCAAAACGGTAGCCTCTCTAGAAAAACGCACAAAGTGAGGCGTGAGGGAGGCGGTAAAAGCGCGAGCTATTAAAAAACCTTCTCCTATCGGGTCGTAGTTCGTCGGACAATCCTCCTTAAACGCCTCTTATAGTTTTGTAAATCTTTAAAGTTGAGCCGTACTTCACAAGTGACACAAGGTAAGTTTAAAATCTTTTGTTGAATTTCAAATACTTTTAGGAAAGTATTTATGATTATTTGTAATAAATTTCACAAAAATCGAGAAAATAAAATATTTTTGTATTTTTATATTTTTATAACAAGAAAATAACTTCACAAGGAAGGGTCTTCAAGGCACAACAAACTTCAACTCGATAATCGTCTCACGGCCTCCCCGGCAGCGGCGCCAAAAATTGATCGGTCCCTTTTGGTATAAATATATAAATACGTAAGGATACTATCAATAATAGTAGAGATAAGTATTTTGTGAGGCTTTTGAAAAGGATTTCACTTTTAACCAAAGCAAAACCCACAAAAAACCTACCTGGGTCGTTTCCCATCGAGTCATGAATTTGAAAATCGAGTTTTGGTTTGATAATTTATGCTTGAATAATCACAAACTGGATTGGGTTTTCTAACTCTACAGGAAAAAGCAATTAAAAGGCAAGCTACACTAAAACGAAAACAATTACGAAATTAAAAACGAAAACGGGAACATAAAAACGCGACTAAAAAAACTAAATTATCAAAATTTAAACCTAAAATGATTTTTTTTAACTTTTAATAAACCCTAAGTGACTCAAATGTAAGAGCAAAGAAAACTAAACCAAAAACGAAAGCAATTTAAGCTTGAAAACACGAAAAACGTTAACGGGATTTAATCCCGTTCTTTAAAAATTCAAAATCTAAAATTCTAACCCTACAAAAGCAAGTTTAATTTTCCTAAGTCCTAAATGATAAAAGAAAATTTTAAAAAAAGAATTATATTTTTTTGACTTTTATTTTATTTTTTATGAATTAAAAACTAATTTAATGAAATTAAATGATTAAAAATACTAAATTAGTTCCTAAAAATTTGAAAATTTTATGAAAACTACTTTGAACTATTTAGAAGCTAGGAAAAATAAAATGGTGAGACCGGCTTATTTAAATAAGCTGAAAATAAGTTAAAAGTGGCGGATAAGCTAAAAAGGGAAAAAGGGTTAAGAAATTAATTGTGTAGGTTATAGCCAGATGACCCTACTGATGCTAATGGTTAGTGTGTGTATTGTTTGGGACGTGTGTGTGTAAAGGGAGAGGTCATGGGTTCGACCTCCATGCCTCTCCTTTTTTTTAAACATTTTTTTTTACTTTTTTTAAAACTTGTAAATTAAGCAAAACTAACAAACTTTAAGAAAGCAACTTTTTACAAAATTCTGAAATAAGCTGGTAAAAGGCAAATTAAGCTAACAGATTTGGTTTTTTACACTACAAGACTAGAAGCTAAAACTGTTTGGCTTTTTAAGCCACAATAAGAATAAGAAAGGCAAACAAGCTGAAAGCATACCCTATTCTAGTCCTAATAAGCATAAGTGAACAAAAATAGGCAAAGGAAACAAGCAGAAAAGGTCTAAAAATCAATAAGCTTTTTGGATAAAAAATATTACCCATACAGCCTAAGAAGCACTTTTCTAGCTTATTTTTAAACTAGATGATGGATCCTTATGGCTTAGCAGCTTATAGCTTTGAAAAGCTTAGCCTATAGGCTGCAAGAATCAGCAATCAAAAAGTGGTTTGAACTTCAACTAAGCCATGAAAAATCCAATTGAAAAGGACTAGTTATACAGAATGCTAGCTTTTTGGTTTTTCTTTAAAAGACAAAATGACTATAATCAAGGCCTGAAAAAGCTAGTAATTAAAAGTTAAACTTCAAAATAAGTTGAAACAGATAAATTTAACACTACAAACTACTTTTACAAGAAATTTTAAATTCTAAAGCTAACTTTAACTTATATACATTTGTGATGGAAAAGTAGACTTTTTAAACTAGATGAAACTTGACAGATTGAAATCCAAAACTACAACCTTAAAGTATACTTTACCAAATTCTTTTCTACTGCATTTGAACTCTAAAAGGACACTACTCAAAGCCTCAAAAATAATCTTTTAAGCAAAGATCAAGTGTAAACAGTTAGAACAAATTTCAACTCATCAGATTTGAAAAACTTGTACAAGAACCCTTAAAACTTGATTTTAAAACTTAAAACTTATAGAAAATAACTTTTAGACTGAATTTGAGCTTGACAAAAGTGACTTAATGACCCAACGACAGCTAGGACCTATTTTGACCCGTTTTCAGCCCTTGACCCAAACACCCCTTTAAGTTTTTAAAATTTTACTTACAAGCTAAAACAAAACTTAAAAGGCTGATGTTAATGAAAACAAATGGAAGTTTAAACATTCTGAGGACATATAAGCAATCACCCTAGGCAAATAAGCACTTAACCATTAAGCTAAATCAAAAAGCTATCAAAACTGATTTTAGGACAAATTTAAGGAAAACTCAAAACAAACTAAACTAAGCCATAAGCTAGACTAATTAAGCTACAACAAGACTTAATATACAATAATAAGTAGAGAACAAGCACTAATAAGCAGTTTTGAGACAGAATAAGCACATATTAATCAACAATAAACTGAATAAGCATCTGAATAAGCAGGAAAACAGAAGATAGGCTGAAAATTAAAGTTGAGACTTACAAGTGGTCCAAATATTTTTTAAAGGTCCTAAATCTATCCTAACACTCTAGTCCGTGTTCTGAATTAGCTTTTAACCCAAGGATCCATCCATTTTTGATCCTTCATCCATTAGCAGCATATAAAACATCACCAAATCCAAACCAAACAGCCAAGTTACTTTTGAAAGAGATTTGCAATGGAACAGTAAAAGAGAATTGAGAACAGTGACTTATAACAACTCTGAGATTAAAACAGAATTTAAAGAGAGCTTATGAAATTAACTGAAACTTTTATTAAGAGCTTAAAATTGTTACAAGGCTTTTAAAATTTAAATGACAGAAAATTTAGATTGACATTAAATTAAAATTACACTACTCCTACCCTAAATTACACTAGATAAATTTTATAAAGGAAAACCTAAACTATTTATATAAAAGCTAAAACTGTAGGGTCTTCCCTTTGTGCTTGTTGTGTTTGTTGTGTGAGAGCTTCAAGTCTTCATCTAAGCCATCCAATTTTAGTGTCCTCCAATCCAATTGATCTAAACCCTTCATTCTTTAACTTGTCTTAACATTAATCACAAATAAGATGTATTGCCAGCGGTGTTTTTTGTATTATGGTGTGGGGTTTGGTTTAATATTTTTCGTATTGCAGGAAGGAAAGTAAACAAGATGAGGAGATGAAGAATAGTGCTTATGGTTGGTGGAATTGTTTATGGTTTTTGATTAGTGTCGTAGTTGGCCCTTGAGTTTGGTATTTGATTAGCACGCGTTAGTCTTAAAGGCCTAACAACGTTTAGTCCAATTAAGGACTAACGATGTAACGGTTTATATTGGTATTGGTTAACGGTGTTTAAAATGTTGTATTGGGTTATAGGATTGAGGGCTAGGGTTTTAATTTTGGGCCGGATATTAAATAAAAGGATTTGGGATATTTTTAAAGGTTTAAAAGGTTTTAATGCTTATAAGTGTGTAGTTGGGCTGACTTTGGACTTATGACTTGACTTGTGGCTTTTACTCTCTTTCGAATTCCGTGCTCGGTATTGTCGTTTTGGCTTCGTTTTTCGTCCTTTTGTCGGATATCCGTTTCCTTCACAGTATAAGTGAAAACATACAAATACAATGTATTTTTGGTACGTTTTTGGTCATTTAAGTCCGATTTTAATGGAAAATGGTATGTGTAATTAAGCACATACCATTAGCACTGGCCCTTTACTCAAGTTAGTAACTGCTAACTTAAGTATGATGCCACTGGTTTATTAATTTTGGCCAGTCAACCAAAACGGGACTAACTTGTATAATGAGGGGAGACCTAAAATCAAATCCAAGAACAATACTAAGACGAGATGGATTAACGTGGGCAGAAACATAATACGCATGAGGACAAAAATGATTATTACCATAAAACTAGTAGAAAGATCACTATCAATGCGAGTGACACAGCTGGATATGACAAGTCCAAGGTGGAGTGTTTCAACTGCCACAAGATGGGACACTTTGCAAGGGAATGCAAAGGACCTAGGAACCAAGATAGCAGGAACAGGAATCAAGACAGCTCTAGAAGGACTGTAAATGTAGAAGAAACTTCTTCCAAAGCCATGGTGGCTATTGATGGAGCTGGTTTTGACTGGAGCTATATGCAAATGATGAATCCCAACAAACGATGCACTTATTGGCTTTTACAGACACTGATGTACCATAATGACAAAACTTGTTCACCAAAACCTGTCTAAAAAGCTTTGAAACACTGTAGAACTCAACTTGATTATTTTAAGAATAGACGTTTTAACAAATCTTAGTTCAATTTAGTATACTTATAAAAGAGGGTTAGCATCTGTAGAAGAGCAACTTGTCTTTTACAAAAAGAATGAGGTTATTTTTTGTGAGCAACTTGCTGTTCTAAAAAGAGATATCTCATATAAAGACTCAGAAATTAGTATGCTTAAAAGTGAGTTAGAAAAGCTTAAGCAAGAAAAAGAAAGCAATCAACTTAAAATTGAAAATTTTGATAATGCTTCTAAGAGTCTAGACAAATTAATAGGGAGTCAGATAACTGATAAAAGTAGAAAGGGTTTAGGGTTTTATGTAAGCGTAAAATGTTGGTTCCACTCCCCATATAGGGTATTTTCACCCCAAATCTTATTTTGTCGGAACTCTGGTCTAGAGAAGTTCCAGCAGACACTTAGTTTTAAGTGCCTATGGACCTAAGACTAGTAAAAGTGTTAGTGAAGATATTTCTAATAAGGTTAGGGAATCTCCTGATGCCCCATTGGTTGAGGAGTTGGTGTCAGATGATAAGTTAGAGAAGAAAACTGTTTTTCCTACTGTTGCTAAGATAGAATTTGTTAGACCTAAACAACAAGAAAAACCAGTTAGGAAACCAGTTAAGTATGCTGAAATGTATAGGTCACAAAGTCCTAAGGGAAATCAAAGAACTAGAAAAATCAGAAGTCCAACATAGTAATTGACTTTTGTGAAGTACAATAAACTTGTTTTGTGTAGAAATTTTGACCATGTGCAGGCTGACTGAATTACCATCAAAGGGAAAGGGTGGTATCTAGGAATAATTATACAAGGGTGAATTACAATTATTCTGCTAAAAAAGCTCACCCTAGTGCTCACAGGAACATAGTTCCAAGAGCAGGATTAATAAAAACTGGCCTAAGATTACTTAATACTGCTAGGCCTATTAATACTGCTCATCCCAAAACTATAGTTTATAGTGCTATACCAATGTTACGTTTTTCTAAATCAGCACAATCTATTGTAAATAGGCCATATCAAATAAGAACAGCATTAACTAACAAAAATTTTAGTCAAAAAGTTAATATTGCTAAGGGGAAATTTTATACTACTAGGCCAAAAGCAGTTAATACTGTTAGGCCAAATTCAGCAGTAGTTAATGCTATGAGGGCAAATCAGGTTAATGCTGTTAAGGCTCACTGTGGTGTTTTGCGATACCTCCACCAAACTTAATAGTGCATCAATTACTTTGAAGAGACATAATTATGTTGATGCACGAGGCAGATCCAAGTCAATGATGGCTTGGGTCCCCAAAGGAAACTAATTTCCTTATTTTTATGTGCATGGTCATCCACAAAAAGAAGATCAAGGCTATGTTGACAGTGGATGCTCAAGGAACATGACAAGAAACATGTCTTATCTCTCAAACTTCAAGGAATTTGATGAAGGATATGTTACCTTTGGGGGAGGAGCCAAGGGAGGGAAAATTACTGGTAAAGGAACTCTTAAAACTGGTAAGCTTGATTTTGAGGATGTCTACTTTATCAAGGAGTTACAGTTTAACTTTTTAGTGTTTTACAGATGTGTGACAAAAAGAACAGTGTTCTTTTTACTGACACTGGATGTTTTGTTCTGTCTCCTGACTTTAAGTTAGCTGATGAAAGTCAGGTTTTACTTAAAGTTCCTAGAAAGAACAATATGTACAGTGTTGATATGAAGAATATTGTTCCTAAAGAGAGTTTAACTTGTCTTGTTGCAAAGGCCACACTTGATGAATCAAATGCTATGGCATAGGAGGCTAGGTCATGTAAATTTTAAAACTATTAATAAACTTGTTAAGGAAAATCTTGTGAGAGGTTTACCTACAAAACGTTTTGAAAATGACCAAACTTGTGTTGCTTGCCTTAAGGGAAAGCAACACAAAGCCTCTTGTAAGTCCAAGATTCAGAACTCTATTACTCAGCCTTTATTCATGTTGCATATGGACTTGTTTGGTCCAACTTTTGTGAGCAGCTTAATGAATAAGAAATATTGTCTAGTTGTTACTGATGATTATACAGATTTACTTGGTTTTCTTTCTAGCAACTAAGATGAAACTAGGTGGCATTCTTAAGAGCTTTTAAACTGAAGAGAAAATCTAGTTGATAAGAAAGAAAAAAAAAAAAAAAGATTATCAGACGTGACAATGGAACCAAGTTCAAAAATAGAGACTGAATTGAGTTTTGTGAAAAGAAAGCAATTAAGAAGGAATTAGTGTAGCTAGAACTCCACAATAAAATTGGTGTTTGCTTGAGAGGAGAAATAGGACACTAATGAGGCTGCTAGAACTATGTAGCTGACTCCTAAGTTACCTACTACATTTAGACTGAAGCAGTTAATACTGCTTGCTATGTGCAGAATAGGGTATTAGTAGTTAAGCCTCATAACAAGACCCCTTATGAACTGTTTAGAGGTAGAACACCTGCTCTAAGCTTCATGAGACCATTTGGGTGTCATGTTACCATTCTTAATACCTTAGATTATTTAGGCAAGTTTGATGGAAAGTCAGATGAAGGATTCTTTGTTGGATACTCATTGAATAGTAAGGCTTTTAGGGTATACAACATTAGAACTAGGAAAGTAGAAGAAAACTTGCATATTAGGTTCTTGGAGGATAAGCCTATTATTGCAGGTGATGGACTAAAGTTGTACTTTTGATATTGGATGTTCTAACAAAATCAATGATTATATGACAAATGTTCAAGGTACAAACTCTAATGATTTTGTAGGTACAGAAGAAAGTATTACCATTCTCTTAAAGTTCAAAGGATTCTCCTGATGCTGGATTCAAACCATCAAAGGAGGAAGAAAAGAAGGATGCTGAAGATCTTGAGAATGCAGATAGTGAGGTGCCAAATACAGAGAAGCCAAGAGTTAATCAAGAGCAGGATGCAAATGTCAACAGCACTAACAAAATTAATATTGTTAGTCCAACTGTTAATGCTGCTGGCATAGAAGATAATGTTGTTGATGAAAATATAGTCTATGGATGTAATGATGATCCAAATATGCCTAATTTGGAAGAGATTGTCTATTCAGATGATGATGATGTTGGTGCAGAGGTTGACATAACTAATTTAGATACACATATCCTTGTCAGTCCTATTCCATCTACTAGAATTCACAAGGATTATCCAGTTGAACAAATCATTGGAGATATACATTCAGCACCTCAAACCAGAAGGATGACAAAGAGTGTGACAAATCATGGTATGTTTAGTTCAGTACAACAGAGGATAAACCACAAAGACTTTCAGAATTGTCAATTTGCTTGTTTTTTTCACAAGTAGAACCCAAGAAGGTGATTTAAGCTTTAACGGATCCAAGCTGGATAGAAGCAATGCAGGATGAGCTTCTACAGTTTAAATTGCAGAAGGTTTGGACTTTGGTTGATTTACCATATGGCAAGAGGGCCATTGGAACAAAATGCGTCTACAGGAACAAGAAAGATGAGAGAGGTATTGTGATTAGAAACAAGGCAAGGCTGGTTGCACATGGTTACACTCAAGAAGAAGGAATAGATTCTAATGAGGTGTTTGCTCTAGTTGCTAGGATTGAAGCAATTAGGTTGTTCTTAGCCTATGCTTCATTCAAAGACTTTGTTGTGTATCAGATGGATGTGAAGAGTGCATTTCTGTATGGCAAGATTGAAGAGGAAGTTTATGTTTGTCAACCTCCAGGGTTTAAAGATCTAGAGTTCCATGACAGAGTTTATAAGGTAGAAAAGGCATTATATTGTCTACATCAAGCTCCTAGAGCTTAGTATGAGACTTTCTCTACCTATTTATTAGACAATGGATTTCAAAGAGGTCAGATAGATAAGACTTTGTTCATTAAAAAAGTCAAAAGTGATATTCTACTAGTTCAAGTATATGTTGATGATATCATTTTTGGATCTACTAAAAAGGAGTTATGCACTGAGTTTGATACATTGATGCACAAGAAGTTCCAGATGAGTTCTATGGGTGAACTCACTTTCTTCTTAGGACTACAAGTGACACAGAAAGATGATGGGATTTTCATCAGTCAAGACAAGTATGTGGATGAAATTTTTAAGAAGTTTGGTTTTTCAACTGTGAAGACAGCAAGTACACCTATGGAGACTTCAAAGCCTTTGATAAAGGATGAAAATGCTAAAGATGTTGATGTTCACTTATATAGATCAATGATTGGCTCATTGATGTATTTAACATCTTCAAGGCCTCATATAATGTTTGCTGTATGTGCTTGTACAAGATTCTAAGTCACACCTAAAGTTTCACATCTTCATGCTGTAAAAAGAATCTTTAGATACTTAAAAGGTCAACCTAAATTGGGCCTTTGGTATCCTAAGGACTCACCATTTGATTTGGAAGCTTATACTGACAGTGACTATGTTGGTGCAAGTTTAGACAGGAAATCCACAACAGGGGGTTGTCAATTTCTTAGAAGCAGATTGATTTCATGGCAATGCAAGAAGCAAACTATAGTTTCCAACTCTACTACTGAAGCAGAATATGTGACTACTACTAGTTGATGTGGACAAGTACTCTAGATTCAAAATCAAATGCTGGATTATGGATACAATTTCATAAATACCAAGATTTTTATTGATAATGAAAGCACTATCTGCATAGTTAAGAATCCAGTGTTTCACTCAAAGACTAAGCACATTGAGATTAGACATCATTTTATCAGAGATTCCAATGAGAAGAAGCCTATTCAGATGATTAAAATTCACACAGATCAGAATGTTGTAGATTTGCTCACAAAAGCATTTGATGTTGGCATATTTCAATATCTGATTGCAAGTATAGGAATGCTTAATCTCTAAAGTATTGATTGAGGGGAGGTTAATTGTGTTAGTATGCAGCGGATTATGCATAAATGATGCTTGAAATGGAATGGAACACAGCTAATGATGAAATTCAAGTTAGTGTTGTTAGCCTTACTTACTACTGGTAAGTATAATTAGTACTGCTGTTATAATTAATACTGTGAGCATTAAGAGAAAGCAAAAACAGAAAGAGAGAAAAAGTGAGCTTAAAAGAATTGAGAGAAATCAAAAACAAATGGAGAGAATTGTGAGTTAAAAGAAATGAGAGAAATTGGTGAGCAAAAAAACAGAAAGAGAGATGTGTGAAAATAAAAACAGATAGAGTGAATTGGTGAGTAAAAGAATTGAGAGAAATAGTGAGCTGAAAAATAGAAAGAGAGATGTGTGAAACAAAAATAGAAAGAGTGACTGTGTGAGCTAAAAGAATTGAGAGAATTGGTGAGAAGGAAAAACAAAAAGAGAGATGTGTGACATAAAAACAGACAGAGTGATTCAGTGAGAAAAAGAATTGAGAGATATAGTGAGAATAAAAACAGAAAGAGAGCTTGTGAGAATCAAAATTGATGATGGAAATACTTTTTGGAACGAAATTGGAGTTAATGAGGGTAACTCAGTTAATGCTGCTAGGCATACACTTACTACTGCCAGTGTTAGTGGCATAAACTTACTAGTGCTGGTTAAGTTAATTCTGCCAGGCATAACTTACTGCTGTTGGGTCAGTTATTGCTGTTAGGCTTAACTTAGTACTGCTAGTTTAAGTTAATGTTGTTGAGGGTGATTTCATAAATACTTCGATTAAGGGTTTCAATCACTCATTCGATCAATTTTACACTTTGATATACTCTCTAATCATAAACCCTAACTCAATTTTATCATTCATCATCAAAACCCAACACAATGTCGAACCTAAAGTTTGCTGAAACTCACAATTTGGTTGCGTTTTTGGAGAAACCCGAAGAAAGTGATGGGTTTGAAGGAATTATTGATTTTTTGAATGCAAGTTCTATCAGATATGCGCTAACGGTGAATCCCACCATCTATACTTCATGCATTAAGCAGTTCTGGGCTACTGCTAAGGCAAAAACTGTCAATGGGGAAGTGCAGATACAAGCCCTAGTAGATGGGAAGAAGGTGATCGTCACTGAGACGAGTGTGAGAAGAGCTCTTCAATTAAAAGATGCTGAAGGTACTGAATGTCTACCCAATGCTACCATTTTTGCAGAACTTTGAGCAAATTATGGATTTTTTGAACGCACATCCTATCAAATATGCGTTAACGGTTAATCCCATAATCTATACTGTATGTATTGAGCAATTTTGGGCTACTGCAAAGGTAAAAACTGTTAATGGAGAAGTGCAGATTCAAGCCCTAGTGATCTTCAACTTGCTGATGAAAATGGTACTGAATTTCTACCCATTGCTACCATTTTTGCAGAACTAGAAATAATGAGGTATAAAAATCTTACACAAAAGCTTACATTCTATAAAGCTTTCTTTTCACCTCAATGGAAATTTCTTATCCATACAATTCTGCAATGCCTTAGTGCTAAGACTACTGCTTGGAACAAATTTAGTAGCACTATGGCCTCTGCTATCATCTGTCTTGCCACAAACCAAAGATTTAACTTTTCTAAGTACCTTTTTGATAATATGGTGAAGAACTTGGAAGGTGGGTGACTTCTTGCTTTAGGTATGAATATAAATAATAATATAATAAATACTACTACTTATATTAACCAAACCAATTCAAGTTTCCCCCGAAAAGGTTCATAGAAAGAAAATCAATGAAATTCGAGTAGTATATGATATTCCCGGGTCGTTTTCCCGACGAGGAATGCAAATTTGAAAGTCGAAAGTCGGTTTAATATTTGATGCTTGAATGGAAAAAGATTTTGATTTGTTTTCCAAATCTACGAGAAAATTAATGCAATCTACACTAAAAAACAATTAAGGCAACACAAATTTAAACTAAAAACGCAAACGAGAATCCTAAAAACGCGACTTAAAATCCTAATTTATCAAAATTAAATCCTAAAATGATCTTTTTAACTTTTATAAGTCCTAATTGACTAAAATGCAAGAACTAAGAAAACTAAACCAAAAACAAGAGCAATTAGGCTTAAAAACATGAAAAACGTGAACGGGATTCAATCCCGTTCTTTAAAAACTAAAATCTACAAATTTAACCTTACAAAAGCAAATCTAATTTTCCTAAGTCCTATTTAATAAAAGAAAATTTAAAAAAAATAATTATATTTTTTTGACTTTTATATTTTTTATTATGAATTAAAAACGATTTTAAACTAAATTAAATATTAAAAATACTAAATGAATTATAAAAAATCTAGAAAAATCATGAAAAGTGCATTGAATAGTGAAGAATTTAATAAAAATAAGGTGGAGAAAACAGCTTATCAAATAAGCTGTTAAATAAGCTAAAACAACTTATAACTAAAACGGGCTAAAAAGGTGATAAATGATTAATTTGTGCAATAGAAAACGGAAAAGACCCAAGGGCAGAGTGGTGTGTGAGTTAAATATATTGGTTGAGGGAGGTTGAGGTCCCAGGTTCGAGCCTTGCTCACTTGGGGCTTCCCTCCTTCCCAATATATTTTTTATTTGCCATTTTTTACAACTTTTTAGATAAGCTAAAATTAAACAACTTTTTTAAAGATACTTTTTTTAAAAGCTTAAATGCTAAACTATTTGCTATTTTAAAACACAATAAGCTAATGTAAAACGAATTAAGCTAAAACAGAAAAACTTCTATACCTAATGAGCAACTAAGAACAAAAATAAGCTAACAGGATAAGCTAAACTATGCTAAAAAAACAGAATCACCAAGGGCTTTTTTATACTTGAAATTTTAAGCTACAAATGCATTAAGCTCAAAGAAGCTCTAACCTAGATAAAATAAGCTAAAATCTATTAAAACTATCCTAATAAGCAGAACTAAACCTAAATTAAGCAAAAACAATAAGCAAATAAGCTTAAATAAGCAGATAAGCTTCTAGCCAAACTTTTAACCAAACAACCTATAGGGTACTTTCTAGCTTATTTTTAAGCTAGCAGACAGATCCTTATGGTTTAATGGGCTATGTCACTAAAAAGCTTATGAAATAAGCTACACTAATCATCAATCAAAAATCATTTTGAAACTCAAATAAGCTACAAAACAGCTTATTGAAAGTAGCTGTTCACACTTAGTACATGCTGAGTACTTTTTTTAACATTGAAAATGACAAACTTTGAGCTTAAACTTAAGCTCACAAACAGAT
>BQNB010166260.1:0-14132 GCA_026074375.1 Tanacetum coccineum | reverse complement strand
AGATATGGAGACACTATCTATATGGAACCAGATGCCCCATGTTCACCGACCATAAAAGCTTACAACACATTCTCGATCAAAAAGAGCTTAACATGAGGCAACGCCGTTGGCCTGAATTGCTAAGCGACTACGATTGTGACATTCGTTATCATCCAGTGAAGGCAAACGTAGTGGCTGATGCATTAAGCCGTAAGGAACGGATTGAGCCATTGCGGGTTCGAGCCTTAGTTATGACTATTGGCTTGAATCTACCAAAACGAATTTTAGAAGCTCAGATCGAAGCCCAGAAACCAGAGAATCTTGTGAATGAAGATGTAGGCGGTATGATCATAAAGGATATACCCAGGGAAAGGTTGGAACCACGTGCCGACGGGACTTTATGTTTATACGGCAAGAGTTGGTTATCTTGCTATGGAGATTTATGATCCGTGATTATGCATGAATCTCACAATTCAAAATACTCTATCCATCCCGGTTTCGAAAAGATGTACCAAGATGTGAAGAAACTGTATTGGTGGCCAAACATGAAGGCTGATATCACCGCTTATGTCAGCAAGTGCTTGACGTGCGCAAGGGTCAAGGCCGAACACTAAAGGCCATCAGGACTGTTAGTACAACCAGCAATACCCGAGTAGAAATGGGATAATATCATGATGGATTTTATCACCAAGCTTCCTAAGTCGTCGCAAGGTTTTGACACCATTTGGGTGATTGTAGATCGACTAACAAAATCTTCCCACTTCTTGCCAATAAGGGAGAATGATCCATTAGACAAATTGGCAAGGTTGTACTTGAACAGGATAGTAGCAAGACACGGGATACCTGCTTCGATTATCTGTGATCGTGATGGGAGATTCACATCAAATTTCTAGAGATCATTTCAGAAATCTTTGGGTACAGATATAAGTATGAGCACTGCGTATCATCCAGAAACTGACGACCAGAGTGAGAGAACTATTCAAACTCTCAAGGACATGTTACGTGCTTGCGTGATCGATTTTGGCAAAGGATGGGTTAAGCATTTTCACACTAGCCGAGTTTTCATATAACAACATTTATCACACTAGCATAAAGGCCGCACCTTATGAGGCACTTTATGGCCGAAAATGTCGATCACTTGTGTGCTGGGCCAAAGTTGGGGAAGCTCAACTGACTGGTTCGGAATTGATCCAAGAAACAACGGAAAAGATCGTCTTGATCAAGCAGAGAATTCAAGCTGCTCAGGATCGACAAAAAGTCTAAGCTGCGGAGTTTGAAGTGAAAGCCGATTGAGTTCTTGAAGTTTGGGAAAAGGTTTATGCTAATCTCACCTTTGGAAAAGGGGTTTGTACGATTCGGTAATGCGTGGTAAGTTGAAGCCCAAGATTATTGTCAGACCCTTTCAAGGTGTTACCAAAAGTTTGGAAAGTTGCCTACAGAAGTGAACTTTCCACCATAGAATTGAGTAGAGTTCACCATACCTTCAGTGTCTAATCTAAAATAACAACTGTCATTTAAGCGGACGAACCATTAGTCATGCCGTTAGAAGGAATTCACGTTGACGATAAGCTCCAGTTTGTGGAGGAGCCCGTTGAAATCATAGAACTGGAGATCAAACGATTGAAACGAAGCCGGATACCATGTATAAGGTTCGCTTGGAACCTAGGAGATGTCATGAGTTCACGCTGGGAACAGTGAAGGATTTCGTCAAACCTAAATAAACCCATACAGCTTTTTCACATCCCCCCGGGCTACATCACTACAACAAGTGGTCTAAAAGCTTTGAGGACAAAACGTCTTACTAAAACGGGTAAAGACTGTAGGACAATTCCTCAATTTCAGGTCATTTTACGACTCCTATTATTCGTCACTATTTATTTTGGTCTGATACGCGCTTACTTTTAAATTAACTTTTAAGCTAGATCGCGTAGACTAGAAATAATCATTTAACGTAAACGGTCACCAAACAAATTAAGGTTTACATCAACCAAGTGTCATATAATTATTAAGAAGTTAATTATTAACTTTACGTACTTTATTTTTATTGGTCACGTAAAGGGCTTACGTTTCGCAATAAAATACATTTGGACACACCCCGGAAATACCTAGACTTACCTAGACTCAAACCAATACCCATTTTCAAACCTTAAACACAAAATTAAATCAAATCTTGTGTTAAAAGTCTATGTTGGCCGAATATAGGCAAGAGGGACATAAACCATTTGTCACATGTGCTAAATCCTTAAAACCTCCTAAGTACATGTACATTTTTAAGGTAATTAAAACCTAGTACTTGTATGATACTAGCAAGATCTCAAAAACTACTCTTCTCCTTGTAATCCCACACGTCCCATACATATATACACCTAGAAATCTTCCTAATGATCCTTAAGTACATGTACAAACCATGTTTAATTAAAACATGTACCATATGTTCCTAGTTAACTCATTACACAATGGTTAATAACCATTTTGCTCTCCTTTTTCCCTTGGATACCCGGCCACATGCATGTATGTACACAAATCCATAAGATTTCCATAATCTTGGTAAATCTTGTACCAAAATCCTTGTAATTAAGAAAGGTACTTGGGTGGTTTAACAAAACAATGTGTAATTAACTAGAAACCACAAAACCACTAGGATTAGGGCACGATTTGGTTTGTTTGTGTGACTAGGAAAATGTAAACAAGATACTTGCCAAAGAATACTCCCACACATTCACCATTTTACAACTCTTAACCACTCACACACTCTCAAAAAGAAACACTATACACTCTCCTCTGCGTCGATCTAAAACCGCAAGCAAACACCATCCCCATTTATTCATTCGTACCACAATATATCCATAGTTTTATATTACAAGTGCATAAGGGGTACATAAGCCAAGGGTTGGCATACTACACGTCCATTACTCGAACCAGGAACTCTAGGACCTTTGTAAGTCTCTCATGAAATTATATATTTTATATTTTAGTTTCCTTTTGATTTCTAGACTTGTGTCATGATAAATATATGGTTCACGTACATATAAATGCGTATGTTATACTTGTGTGGTGTAAGAACCCATTAAAACGCATGTACAAAAATGATTGACAACAAACTTGGGCGTAAATGCTTTGCTTATAAGAAAACTTGGATCATAACGCGAATAAAGACCCTTGTATACGAGTTGTACCAAAAACCATACGTAAACCTTTAAGGTAAACGCGACGTAGTGGCTTGGGAACGAATATGCAACGTTAATAAATGTTTTCATGTAAAATCCGACGTATATATAAGTTAAACAAATGACATATAGTCACTGGGGCACTTTTCGAAACATACATGTTGCTAGAAGAGTAACGGGCCACAATGGGCCTTGTATAATTCAATCATGCCCACGCATGGGCCTAACCGGCCCAACATGCCTAACAGTGGGGGACCCATAGCTTATTTTAAGCTCATTCGAGCTTATTGTTAGGATAGGAAGCTTATTAGACATGAAATATAACAAACATGCCTGAGGTGAACTTCTAATGGGCCTTTCTAGCCCATATAGCCACGTACGAGACCAAAAGGGCCCAATAAGCTAACCCGATGGGCCCACAGCTTATTTATAAGCTCCACGAGCTTATTTAAGAGATCTACGCGCCTATTGGCTCACATAGACCCTAGGGTATGTTTAAAAACCAAACGGATCCTTAAATGGGCTTGTTAGCCCATTACCGTGAACCATAAAAGCCCATAAGCCACAAATAAGCTTAGACAAATTATTTATGAGCTTAAACTGCTTATAAGGTCTATAATAATCCTAAACAAGCTAATGGACCTTAATGGACCAAGCCCAAACCTTTAAAACACTAAATCGACTCGTAATAGGCCCAAAAGCCCATTACCGAGGCTTATTTGCTTATTGGATAAGCCACAAAGTAAAGTCAGCTTAATCAGACCCAAACAAGCTTAATAAGTCTAGAAAATAATTTGTATAATGTATGAAACCCTTTTTACAAACTTTCGGGTTGAGTTATTGGGCTAACGAGCCCAATAAGCTCGAATAAGCTCAAATAAGCTCACCCGAGCTTATTTTTTAGCTTATTACTTTTTAATAAGCTTAAGGAGGGCTTATGTACTTTTGAAATTTCAAGTGGACCTTTAAATAGCTTATTGGACCTTAACGGGCCCAATAAGGCTCATTAAGCCCAATAAGCATAAATAAGCTTATCCGAGCTTATTTATAAGAAGTTTCAGCTTTTGTGACTTATTTGGAAGTAATAAAACCAATTACCACTTGTTAGAACTTAATCGGGCTTAAAATGTGATTTTTACAAGTTGAGGGATTAAAAGTGTCAACTTTGAAACTTGAGGGTTCAAATATGTCAACTCACTATTTTTTTTGTAAGTTGAAGGACTATTTTTGTCATTTCTGAAACTTTATGGACTATTGAAACATATAAGGACCTAAAGTGTAATCTTGTAAAGTTGAAGGGCCAAAAGTGTACAAGTGGAAACTTAAGGGTTTAAAAATATAAAATAGTATATATTTCATAAACCTAGGGGCTGTTTTGAAATTATGGAAAACCTAAGGGCATTTTATAAACAAAAGTGATTTTATAAAACGTTAGCGGTACCGGAACGAATTACAACGATATTATTACAAGTTAACCGACGACTTAATAAATAGGAATATTTATTAATAACGTTTATACGTATACTAAAACGTGTGAAATCGTATACCTTCCCAAGAGCCATCATGTGAATACAAATACAATAAACATGTGCACCACCACACAAGTGATAACAGTATATATAAACTAGCAATTTATTGTAGTTTATACATTAAGTCTTTAGCCTAAACTTGTAGACTAAGACTGGCCGTATTTACTTAGGTATTTGACGGTGTGATACATTTGCTATACTTTTTACTAAGGTGAGTTCATAGCCCCATGTTTTACAATTATTTAAATGATTTACATCGTTGGGGTGAGAACATGCTTTGTTTTACAAATTGGACGCAAGTGTACATTTATACGTATGATTAACGTGTTGCCTAAGATAAGCGTTAACCTCTGAGACCCTTTTATCATGAACTGTCAATTGCTAGATTGCGAGCGTGAATGTTATAAATAGATCTATTTGGGATTGACGTCCCCGTTTGGGGTGAGTATCGCACTTCTGCCGTTTGGCACGGACAACAAACTATACCATATCGGATTTGATGTGCAGGGTTAGAACACTTTCAAGGTGCATTCATTAGGCAAATTTACTGCATCCATATACATTCGAGCTTGCGGTGTCATGAACTTAGAAACCGTAATTACTTATTATGATGTTTTGCAAATCTGTTGCTTAATCATTACACTTGGAATCTGCGGGTCCTACAATGAATAACATAAACCTATGAATTCACCAACATTATGTAGGACGTTTTTAAGCATGATTTTTTTTCCTTCCCTTTATTTTTTTTTTTTTTTTTTTTTTTTTTTTTTTTTTTTTCTTTTCTTTTTTTTCTTTCTTTTTTTTTTTTTACCTATTTTTTTTCTTTTTTTTTTTTTTTTTTTCTTTTTTTTCTTTTTTTCTTTTCTTTTTTTTTTTTCTTAATTTTCTTTCTTTTCTATTCCCTCTCGCACTTCTTTTCCTCATTCCTCTTTCTTTCTCCCTTTCTTTTTATAAATTTTTTTCTCCTTCTCCTCGCGATACTATTAAAGAAACCAGAAATGAAATCGATAGATCCTCTCATCCCCCTTTTCCTCGATTCCTTTTCTCTAACTCATAATTTCCCTCTTTTCTTTTCTTTCTCTTTCTCTTCTCAATGAAGATATTCTTTTTCTTTTCTTTCACCCCTTTCTCTTTCTTCCTTCTGTTCTTTCCCTCCTTTTTTTCCCCTTTCCTTTTCCTTCCTGCTCACTTCTCATTCGTCTTTCTCTCTCTTCTCAGTTCCCTTTACCTTCTCTCATGCTATTTCTTTTCTTTTCTTCATTCCCTTTCTCTTCTTTCCCTTCACCCTTCTTTCTTTTCTCTCCCAACTTCCTTTTCGCTTTCTTTTTCCATAAATTTTCTCTCTCTTTTCTTTCTTTTTTCTCGGCTTTTCCCTCTTCTCCTTGTTTTAGGATTCAATAGGGCACGAGGTGCCAAGATACATTGGGGGTCACTCTGTGGAGAGTCAATATTAAAGATTTGGGGCGTATTACATTTTGGGACATTTTTTATAAACCGAAATCTTTACTTATGTTGTCAAACAATTTGAAGCCACGAGCTTATGTAATGAACAAGTATTTTGTTAAATCCAATGTATCTTTTTAAACGACACGTTTAGTAGTCGTTCTCATATCTTGTGCTATTGATCTATGAAGTAACGCCCTCGGATATTCAACATTCCGCTGCTACCCAGATTTGGGGGTGTTACATGTATCATATGTGTATGATAGGTTAGTATCGTGACACCCCGAAAATTTTCAATCAATAAATTAGCCGTTTCCATTTAGCAGTTTGAATTTTTAAAAGTTTCGTTTAACTTTTTCGTTTAACTGGGAAGTTTTCCCGCTTTTATCCGAGAATCGTCGCCGGGAGCAAACCAGGACACCTAACGTTGTAGTATTTTGACAATAGCCACATTTTTATATATTAAGGCAATATTTAAAATTTCATAATTTTCGGAGATACCGTTATTCATTTCGTTACTTGCGTAAACCGTGTTTTATTTAAAAATGAGCATATGCATGGAAGGCTTAGAAATTAAATCAAATGAAGCACTAGCATCTTAAAATAATGAAAACCATTTGGTCCCCCTTTCTTTTGCTTGCATGCGTCCAAAACCAACACCCTTAAACCCTTGGATGCCATTTTGAATTCAAAATCAATAAGACAAAGTTCCAACTCATGTTTTGTCCTAGCTTCATTGTGATTGGGAGATCATTTTGGTCCCCTCTCCCTTTCTTGTCCTATTACACGCACACACACTTACACACTTTTAGTGTGTGAAGTAAACTTTGCATTTATAAACCTTGTTGCTTCTTATTTTCTTATTTCATTTCACACACACACACTTAGCAATTGATTTTTCTTTGCTCTCTTGTTCTCCCTAACCCACAAAAACACACACACACACATACATAAATTTATAATTTTCCATCTTTGATAAAAAAACTCTCGAAGATTTGTTGAAGGTTTGATCATTTGTATCATCCGAGTATTTATTAAACAACGTTTGGGTTGTTTTAATCTTGTTCATCCTTCTAAAAACCTTCAATCTTTGTAAGTCTTCAAATCTTTTCATAACTTGTACTTTCCTAATCATCTTGATGCATACATGCTAGTTGTACAACTTATTTTGTAAAAACAAAGATTTTAAAACTACATAAACCTTAAAAGGTTGTGCATATATTTGGAAAATAAATAAAAGAAATATAAGGAAATCATAGTTTTGTGATCGTGGTTATTTTCATATAATAAAAGTGCTAGCTTAAGGCTTATTGTTTTTGGCTTATGTTAATAAGCTTTTGGAAAGCTTATTTTAATTATTTTTGAGCTTATATGGGCTTATGCTTGGGTCGGCCCAAAATAGAAAAGAAAGAAGAAGTGTTTGTTTAGCTTATATTATTTCGGCTTATATTTGTTAACTTAGTTTCTAGCTTATTTTGAAAGGACAAATGATAAACTTATTCGGCTTAATAAATAAGCCCGAATATAGCTTATTGGGCTTATAGCTGCGTCCCACATACAAGGCCCAACAACATGAGCTTATTTTCGAGCTTATGTGGTCGGCTCATTATTGAGTGGCTTACTGCGAGCTTATTAATAGCTTATTATTAAGTCGCGTGTTTATTATTTAATGTTTTGCTTATCGGACGATATGGATAAGTAAAACTACATTTTTGGACTTAACGGGCCAAGGCCCAACATAAATACAATACACCAAGGCGTAAAGCTACGGTGTAGCTTATTGAATAAGTTCATGAATAGCTTATTTAATAGTGTACGACTTTGACGCTATACGTTTAACTTATTTTAAATGTTGGACGTTGCGAATAATAAGAGATTTGATGATGTATAGTTTGTAATTATGAAAAGTGGATTGGAAAGTGATTTGAAAATGGTTTTAAATAAAGTCTACGACTTTGGAAAACGTGTAAACACGAACGGGTCATGCCGAAATTTTTATAAATTATTATACTTAGAAAATACTAGAAAACGCACATGATAAAACTAGATATGGGAATTTAATAAAGTGCCGAACCATATATATATATATATATATATATATATATATATATATATATATATATATATATATATTTTTACTTAGACATTTATATGTATATAATATTAATATACATACTATTATTTACTCTTTTTACTTACGAAAACATTTTTACTATTATACGATCACAAGCGTTAATTTTTGTAAACATATTATCAAAAGTACACTAGTATATGCTTATGCATTATCCGTAATTCGTTGTTACTCCGACATTAAACCAAACCCTCATTTCATAGGTTGTCTTTGTGAACTGTTATTCGTTATCGTGTGATTTTATTCTAGACTATTCTTTTTCAATTCACAAGCTGAGGTGAGTTTCAAGAGCCCCTACACTTTAACTACATTTTGGATAATTGTTTTTAAATACCTTGGGTGGAAAAACAATGCTTTTTTTTTAAAACTTGACACAAGTACTATACGTGAGAAATTCCCGGTTTACGTGTTGCCTAAGTAGCGTTTAGACCACTATTGCCCGAATTATCATGAACTGTTAATTTCTTAACCGGAGGACCGGTTAAGGGAGAGCGAGTGAATAAATAGATCTATTGGGACTAATTATCCCTATCAGGGTATGAAGCACTTTCTAGTTTGAGATTTCCAAGGACTAACAGATATATGTCATGTCGAAATTAGTTAGGAGGGACTTTGTTCGGACTACCTGGGAGTGAGGCAAGTCTTTTAAAGCACTGTACATGCTATCTTTCAGTATTAGCTTCGATGCGCCATGAGCTTAGTTCATACGTAAAATGCCTCTTTATTAAGTTGTATCTCCTAAAATTCGCATACGTTTCATAATCTTGTGGGTCCACATTAATACATTTGAACAAAACCTATGAATTTTCACCAACTTTAATATGTGACGTTTTAAGCATGTTTTTCTTTCTCGAGGTGCTTAGCAAGATGTTCGTTGCTATAGATCTATAATTGAGTGTCTAATTGCTCGAACTAGTTTTTTTTTCCAGATTAATCTACTATGTTTAGTTTAAATACCGTTTTAACTTATTTAAGCTTCCGCATTTTAACTTTGAATCTTTTAAATTTGATGGATGTAAAACTTATTATTATTTTAAATTTATGCAATGGTGTTTATTTTTAAAACGTACCCTTAGAGATCGTTATTTATGCTTTGTACTTAAGATATTGGATGACGTCACCCCTTCCAAACTCGACAATAAATCGGATATTGGTGGGTTGGGGTATGTGTTGTGGAACCGAGACCTGTTTGGTGTGACAGATTTGTATCAATAAATAGCCAAGGTTAATAGAGAACCAGGTAGTATATACTAGGTATCTGACTACAACCAGTATGTATCCGACATTGATTACGGTGCCTTATAGGAACGTGAATTTACATAAAACATAATATATATATGTACTAGATGTTAATTAAATACTAATTATAACTAATATTACTATAATTAATATTGCATATCTTTTCGGGTGTACTTATCATCATGAGTGGATTATTCATTTCACTCATTCATACTAGTGCACTCATTACCCATAGCCATTCATTCATCTCAGATTTCGTTCATTGTAACGCCATATTATATCAATCTATCCCCCATCAACATGCATGTTGGTATAAGGATATTTATATAAACATTTGCTTGTGCAGGTCATGGCTAATTCTGTTATCTTAGTTTCTTCGGATTCATTAGAGGATAGCGTGGGGACAGGACCTGTTGGCGAGTGTATTGTTCATGTTCGGAGGTTGATACTATCTCCCTATACCTAACTATTTTCACCGACACTATAACCATTACATGTGATTGGTCACCTACTACTGAGGTATGTGATTACCATGTAACCTAACTGTTGTTACTACATACCATCATCACCTGATTATACACCCGCATCATCTAATTATTCACCCGCATCTAATACGGAGTTTGATCCATCCGAGGATCTATCATCAGATCATATACCACCACTACCAGCTACTTCACCATTTCTTTCATCGACCGATGATTCTTCAGACAGTGATATACCTGATACACCACCATCACCTACCCATGGTACACCATTCACTGAGACTACCCTTTCAACTCAGAGGTCACCTATAGCATCTGGTGCACTTTGACGTCGAGTCATGGTTCTTGCATCGGGACAACCTATCCCTCATGGTCTACCGTACCGCCACCGTCTAAATAGGCCGATACACATGATGACTGCAGAAGATGGTGGACCGAGCCTACTCATCGTCTGCCAGGTCCATTCAGTTGACTATTCTTCTTCGGATCATTTTTCTTCGGATGATTCATCATCGAGTTCATCATCAGAGACTTCTTCGGATTCTTCTGCTGATGCTTTATCTGATTCTGCATCTAGTCGTTCATCTTCTGATCATTCATTACCAGCATCACCATCGGGTACGAGATCTAGTCATCATTTATGTTCATTGGTACCGAGTGTTCATCGTTCATCTGCTATTTCTGAGAGACCATCTCATGATTCTTCTTCTGCGAGCCTTTCTCGCAAGAGGAGTAGATCCCCTGTTGCATCTGTACCGTTATCTTCACCTACCCTTGGAGCATTGTCTTATGCACGTGCTGATCTTCTACCATCACCTAAGAGGATTAGGAGTCCTGAGACAGCTACGGATTTAGAGGGTTGTTCGGAGGATAGTTTTGAGCCATATGTACCTAGAGAGGCTGGATTGGGAGTTGACTTTGAGGATGAGAGTTCTGAGCCGTCTAGGTCTAGAGGGACTGATTTAGAGATGGATGTTGATGTTGAGAGGAGCGATGGGATTGAGATTGACCCTGAGGTTCAGGCAGAGATTGACGAGTGTATCGCTTATGCGGATGCTCTTAGAGATAGAGGGATTGATGCTAGAGTTGTAGTTGAGGCTATTGATCGAGAGGAGATTGAGACGGGTATGAGAGGCCCAGTTGAGGTTAGAGTGGATAGAGTTACTCACCCAGTGGTAGCTGATGATATCCCTGAGCCTGCTCAGGAGGGAGCTGTAGAGGTTATGTATGAGACTTTAGGAGATTTGGTTCAGAGGTTTCATGATCATACTAAAGAGATTCTGGTTCATCGTGTTTAGGTTATTGAGAGTGTCCAAAGGGATCAGGGACACAGGATCGTAGCGACGGGACAACAGAGTGCTGATATGTTAGAGAGGATCAGAGAGCTGGAGCGGGATAATAGGAGACTTAGAGACATTGTGGATGTTGAGAGTCAGAGAGTTACCCGATTTCGGCGTAGTGAGTTGCGTGTGCAGAGGGAGTTGAGACAGATTCGACGTTTTAGATTCTATGATCGTATGAGGATTGCTAGGCTTGAGGCTTGTGCCAAGAGGCATTTGGGTTACCGTTCTTAGATTGTTTCGCGATTATCCTAGTATTGACTCGTAACGCCTAATATTAGCTAATTGTAGGGATTTGTAAATCCTATATTTTGGAACAATATTGTAACATTTTGTATTGATGATATGAAATCAAATGTTACCATTCTATATTCGATATTCCTAACTTAATGATATATTTTCTTTTGCCTATTGCATATTGCATTATTACTGAATCGTGGCATTATCATGAAGTTATTATGATTTTGTATTTCCGTATAATAAAACTTGTTATTTAATTTTTGAACCCCGTTAACAATCTCATATCACCATGAAATTTCATCGTGTTGTGCATTGTTATGTTGTAGGACAATGCCTAACATTCGATCTGGAGCATCAAGGACACGTGAAGGAATTAATTAGCAAATCGATCGCCAAATGGCAGGAGCGTTAGGAGCTCGTACCACTGTCAGAAACCTTGGACTCCTTATGGGAGATGAGGGTGAACAAGAAGTAAATGGAAATGAAGGAAATGGAGGAAATGGAAATGGTAATGGAAACGGAGGAGAATATGGCTATAACTTCAGAGGGTTTATGCCTGCTAGAGAGTGCACATATCAAGACTTCCTGAAGTGCCAGCCACTTAACTTTAATGGAACAGAAGGAGTTGTTGGGTTAACTCGTTGGTTTGAGAAGATGGAAACAGTATTCCACATTAGCAACTATCCAGAGAAGTACCAAGTGAAGTATGCTTCATGCATGATTCTGAACAGTGCATTGACTTGGTAGAACTCCCACAAGAGAACGATTAGGATTGAGGCCGCCTATGCCATGAGCTGGGTAGAGCTTATGAAGTTAATGACAGAAGTGTACTATCCCAGAAATGAGGTTCAAAAGATGGAAATCGAGTTATGGAATTTGGTTGTGAAGGGGAATGATTTGACTGCTTATACCAGAAGATTTCAAGAATTGGCGTTTTTGTGTACCATAATGGTCCCAAATGAGGAGGACAAAGTTGAGAGATTCGTAGGAGGTTTGCCTGACAATATTCAGGGAAATGTAATCGCTGCTGAAACCCACTAAGAACATCAGATGCAATTACGTATTTTTTTCCAACAACGTAATGGATCAAAGCTGAAGAGGCTATGCAAGAAGTTCTAGAACAAAAAGGTTGTGATAACAACATCAAAGACAATCATGTGATATCAATCAGTTTTTAAAGCGCAAAAGTAGAGCCAAATGTGGCAAAGCATACACTACTGGGAACAATGAAGAAAGGGGTATTTGGATCCCCCCCCCTCCTCTATCCCCCCCCCCCGCCTTCTCCTACCCTACTGCGGCAAGTGTTAGATACACCATGCAGGGCCGTGTACTGTGAGATGTGGAAATTGTAAGAGAGTTGGTCATATGACCAGGGATTGTAAGGTCACTGTTACTCCAAACACTCAGAGAGCCCCAGTTGGAAATCAGCAGGGTATTGTTTGTTATGAGTGTGGAAGGCTGGGACATTTTAGGAAAGATTGTCCTAAGTTGAGAAATCAGAACCGTGGAAACAAGACTGGAAACAAGAATGGGAACAAGACTAAAAATCAGACTGGAGGTAACGAAGCTACAACAAGGGCTTACGCCATTGGTGGAGGAGGAACAAACCCTAATTCCAAGGTTGTCACAGGTACGTTTCTTCTCAATAACTGTTATGCTTCTATGTTAGTTGATTTGGGAGCCGATAGGAGTTTCGTGTCATCTACCTTTAGTGCTTTGCTTGATGTTGCACCATCCACTTTAGACACTAGTTATGCCATAGAACTTGCCGATTGAAGAATTTCAGAAACAAATATCATTCTTAGAGGTTGCACGTTAGGATTATTAGGTCATCCATTTGACATAGATCTAATGCCTGTAGAACTTGGTAGTTTCGACGTCATCATCGGTATGGATTGGTTGGCGAAGTACCACACGTTGATCGTTTGTGACGAGAAGGTCGTCCGTATTCCTTATGGAGATGAGGTATTGATAATCCGAGGTGATAATTACGACGGCGGAAGTAAGCTGAACATCATATCGTGTACGAGGACCCAGAAGTATATTTAGAAGGGATGTCAAGTCTACCTACCACAAGTTACATCCAAGAAGGCTGAGGATAAGTCGGAGGAGAAGCGACTTGAGGACGTGCCAATCATACGGGAATTTCCAGAAGTCTTTCTAGAAGATTTGCCTGGACTACCACCTGCTCGACAAGTTAAATTTCAAATCGACTTAGTCCCTGGTTCTGCACCTGTAGCACGAGCCCCGTATCGATTAGCACCATCCGAAATGCAAGAGTCACCACACAATTGCAGGAACTTTATGACAGAGGATTTATAAGACCTAGTTCCTTACCCTAGGGAGCACCGGTTTTGTTTGTCAAAAAGAAAGATGGTTCTTTTCGGATGTGTATCGACTACCGTGAACTAAACAAACTTACTATGAAGAACCGATACCCACTTCTGAGGATCAACGACTTGTTCGATCAACTTCAAGGGTCAAGATTCTACTCTAAGATTGACCTGAGATCTGGTTATCATCAACTCAGAGTTCGTGAGGAAGACATTCCAAAGACTGCATTTAGGACTCGTTATGGACAC
>BQNB010166259.1:0-14132 GCA_026074375.1 Tanacetum coccineum | reverse complement strand
AACGAACCATTTATTAAATCTAATGTATCAGATTTTAAACGACTCTTATAGAGGTCGTTCTCATATCTTGTGCTATTGATCTATGAAGTAATACCCCCGGAACATCATATTCCGCTGTGGCCCATTTTAGGGGTGTTACAGATTGGTATCAAAGCCAAGGTTATAGAGAACCAGGTCAAATGTTTTACTTGGACTATAACTGTTTTCAAACATTGCATCATACAAAGATATTTTCATGGGACATTCATTCATACATTACTTGTTGCATTAGTTGGGTATACTAGATGCTGCATGATTCACATACGTACTTATAATATATTAAGTATATTATTCTGGGTCTTATTTATGTACTAATGTAAACTCTGTTTGAGTATTTAGTCATGTCTTATGCATCATCCGCGGTTACTTATACATCCGTCTACACTGATTCTGAGCTAGGGAGAGTCTTTTGAGGAGCTGATGAGGAGTTGTCTGATGGTGGTTCTCCACGAGTCATCATATACGGATACGATGGACTCCCTATGTAGCCGGTAGCCCCGCCATCTCCGGATTATGTGCCAGGACCTGAGCACCCACCATCTCCTGATTATGTTCCTGGTCATGAGCACCCACCTTCGCCTGTCGAGGTACCATACGTACCTGACCCGGATTACCCCGAGTACCTAGTACCATCTGATGCTGAGGCACCCTTAGAGGAGCAGCCTCAACTCTGATCACCAACTCACCTAGCCTCCTGTCACCAGGCTATGTGGCATACTCCGATCGAATGAGGGATCCGGAGCGGACCCCGAGGAGGATCAAGCTGACTTCCTTGCTGATGGAAGGGATGGTAATGATGAGCCCTTCGATGATGATGATGATGATACCGATGATGAGGACGAGGAGCCCTTTGAGTACGAGAATGATAATGAGGAGGAGGAGCGCCTAGCTCCGGCCGACTCTTCTACTATACCCGCTGTTGACCATGTTCCCTCAGCTGGGGATACAGAGGCATTAGAGACTGATGAGGCTGCACCTACACTTATACCATCACCTAGACGGCACACGGCTATGATATCCGTCAGACCCCAAACACCTATACCTTTGCCATCGGAGGCGGAGGTCGAGATACTTCTTGCCTTACCTATTCCACCACCATCTATACTATCACCTGGATCATCTCCACTACCTCAGATTCCCTCACCACCACTACCACCTACACCATCATCACTACATTTACCACTACCTATACCAACATCATTACCGTTACCATCATCTCTACTACCACCACTACCAGCCTTACTATTCATACCACCATCAGTCGACTGTAGAAAGGACATTCCTAAGGCCGAGTTACCACCTACATAAAGGATAATGTAACCGACTCGCTCCCACATCGAGTATGATGGGGGGGGGGGGGGGGGGGGTAGGGAAGTTCGAAATGCTGCTCCTAGACCTACTAGAGGGCATAGAGCAGATTATGGGTTTATCGGCACTATGGATGCTGAGATCAGACATCAGAGAGCTGAGGAGGCCAGCTATGGCATTAGGGATGTTTAGTTAGACCCGATAGAGGCTGTTACTCGAAGGGGTCAATGCTAAAGTGACTGAGCTCGCTGCGGTACAGGAGCAGGATACTCAGGATGTTTATGCTGTGATCTAGGATGCTTAGGACAGACAGCCTCAGTTATCACAGAGAGTTAACGTATTGGCCGAGGATAGTCAGTTTCACTATAAGACTGCACGACTGTTAGATTAGGAGACCCTAGTTTCTTGAGAGGTTTAGGCACATTCCGTAGGATTGAGTTTGGCAGTTCACTATGAGCTGCAAGCATATAGGACTCACACCCAGACGCATGATTATCGTATCGCCTCATAGGAGTTATTGATGGCGACACTGATTGCACATATCTCATTGCTACAGGGACAGTTGTCAGCAGCTCTAGGACAGATTCAGGCACTTCAGGCTAGAGATCAGACTCATACAGATGATTACGAGGGCGCTGGTAGTTCTGCCTAGGTTTACATTTTTCATGTCAGATTTATAGCTATCATTATGTTTGCCAGCTAAGTATTATGGGTTTTAATACCCACCCTAGCAACGGCATAGATTTGTATATTATATTTTTTTTCCTTTCTTGTACCGAGACCACAGGTATGTTTATCCAAATATATATGATGTGTAGTATTATGTCATGTCCATCTCAATTCTATTATGTGTTAGAGATCCCAGTCTATGTGTATACAAAAATCACTGTGTGATATTATCTTGTATATATAATGTGTTGTATGTATGTTTATGTCGATCTAATTTATTATGTGTTGTGATCCCAGTCATGTTATATAATCACTATGTGATGTGATCTTGTTATATATATGTGGTACCCATGTCATGTTGTGATGATATGAAAAACTCCACAATGTTTATATTAATTGATTTAGAACAATATGCCACTAAGGAGATCATCTGCTACTGCAAGGGCTGCTGCTGCTGCAAGGGCTGTTGCTACGGCTTTTGCGGCTGCAGCCCCTATGACAGCTACTGCTGTTGAACAGCTAATCAAAGCAAAAGTGTCTGCGGCACTTGCTAATCATGAAACTCTTCGAAATAGCACTAATGGTCAGGGCGACAGAAGCCACAATTCTGACACTAGAATTAGAGGAATTGTACGCACTCCGCATGAGTTGTACGTAATAAGGAATTTTTTGAATTGCAAGGCCCTTACTTTTAAGGGTACTAAAGGAGTGGTTGTGTTGTCATAATGGTTCAAAAAGATGGAGTCAGTGTTTCATATCAGCAACTGTGCTGTGGAGAACCAAGTTAAGTTTGCTACTTGCACTTTCCTTGAAATGCACCTAACATGTGAAACTCGCTACAAAGACTATTACGTTAAGATGTTCTTACACCTATTGGACTGGAAGGCACTATAGAAATGATGACAGTCAAAATACTGACCAAGCGGTGAAATAACAAGTTGAAAATTGAGCTCTGAACCTAAAAGAAAAAGGTACTGATGTCGCGAGTTACACTCGAGCGTTTCAAGAGCTGCACTGATGTGTGGAAGGAATGTTTTTCAAGAGGAAATCAGATGAAGTTGAGAATATGTTGGAGGACTTCCGGATATGATTCAAGGGAAATGTAATGTCATATCAAAGCCCAAGACGAGATGGAAGAAAGCCAATAAGTTTGGCAAATGGATCATGGATAAAAAAGTCCTCACTATTACTGGAAGATAAACTAAACAGAAGAGAAAGTTGGAATTTAATGATAGAAACATTCAGGGGCATCAACAACAAAACAAGAGACAGAACACTAGGATGGCTTACACTGCTGGCCCTGGTGAGAAGAGGGAGTACACGGGATCATTGCCCTTGTGTACAAAATGTAACTATCACCACAAAGGACCATGTGCTCCTAGGTGTAATAAGTGCAAAAAGATTCTGGCTCGTGATTGTAGGAGTTCTGGTCCCAATGGTAATAATAACAACCATGGGAACTCCGGAACAACACAGAACGCTGTCACTTGTTATGAGTGTGGTATCCAAGGGCATTTCAAGAAAGACTGCTCGAAATTAAAGAATGGAAACCATGGTAATCAACGTGGAATGGCAATGCTCCAGCAAAGGTTTATGTGGTGGGCAATGCCGGAACAAACCCGGACTCCAACGTCATTACGGGTACGTTCCTTCTAAACGACTGCTATGCTTCTATCTTATTTGATACTGGTGCCGATAGAAGTTTTGTATCTACTACATTTAGTTCCCTAATTGATATCACACCAACTACATTAGACCACTATTATGATGTTGAACTAGCCGACGGGAAAATAATTAGGATAAACACTATCATTCGGGGTTGTACATTAAACTTCGTAAACCATCCATTCAACATCAACTTAATGCCCGTATAACTTGGTAGTTTCGACGTCATAATCGGTATGGATTGGTTGTCAAAGTACCACATTATCATTGATTGTGCCGAGAAGATCGTTCGTATTCCCTGGGGAAATGAAACCTTAATCATTCATGGTAACGGAAGTAATCAGGGAAACAAGACTCATTTAAACATCATTTCGTGCACTAAAACTCATAAATATTTGTTAAAAGGACATCATGTCTTTTTGGCACATGTTGCAATGAAGGAGACTGAAGACAAGTCAGGGGAGAAGCGACTTGAGGATGTACCAATCGTTCTAGATTTTCCTAAAGTGTTTTTCTTGTAATGAATTACTTAACTACTAACTGGGTTTTCTCCACCGACACGACAAGTGAATTCCCAATGTCGATTTGATACCTGGTGCTGCATCCTGTTAGCACTAGCCCCTCTCGATAGGCTTCCTTCCAAAATGAAAGAGTTGTCGGAGCAACTGCAAGAACTATCTGACAAGGGCTTTATAAGACCCAGTTCCTCACCTTGGGGAGCTCCGGTCTTGTTTGTCAAAAAGAAGGACAGAACATTTCGAATGTGCATCAACTATTGGGAATTAAACAAGCTGACGGTAAAGAATCGTTATCCACTCCTAAGGATAGACGATTTATTTGAACAACTACAAGGATCCAATGTTTATTCTAAGATAGACTTGCGATCGGGTTATCATCAGCTTCGAGTACGTGAAGAAGGTATTCCAAAGACGGCATTCAAAACTCGGCATGGTCATTACGAGTTCCAAGTTATGCCATTCGGTTTGACGAACGCACCGGCGGTATTTATGGATCTCATGAATCGGGTGTGCAAATCATATTTGGATAAGTTTGTGATTGTCTTTATTAACGATAAACTAATTTATTCAAAGGACAAGAAAGAACATAAAGAACATCTTATGGCAATTCTGGAATTGCTTAAGAAAGAAGAATTGTATGCTAACTTCTCTAAATCTGAATTTTGGATTCACAAGGTACAATTTCTTGTCCACGTGATTGACAGTCAAGGCATTCACGTGGATCCCGCCAAGATCGAATCCATAAAAGATTGGGCATCTCCTAAGACTCCAATAAAGATTCGTCAATTTTTAGGTCTTGCCGGTTATTATCGAAGATTCATTGAAGGATTCTTGAAAATTGCTAAGCCAATGACCAAGCTTACTCAGAAGAAAGTCGCCTTTGAATGGGGTGACAAGCAGGAAGCAGCTTTTCAGACATTGAAGAATAAGTTGTGTAGCGCACCTATTTTAGCTCTCCCTCAAGGAACTGAGAAATTCATTATTTATTGTGATGCGTCTGCAATAAAGGATTGGTCGGTATTTATGCAAAACGAGAAGGTGTCGCTTATGCATCCGGCAGTTGAAGATTTATGGAAAATTATACTACTCATGATTGAACTTAAGGAGCAGTAGTGTTTTGCTCTAAAAACTTTGGAGACCATATCATAATGGAACCAAGTGCACTGGTTTTACCTGACCCACAGAATAACAGATTGCAGAAAGTCTACAACACAATCTTAATTAGAAGGATAGAGACATGTGGCAAACGTCGTTGGTTAGAGTTGCTTAATGATTACGACTGTGAATTTCGCTATCATCCGGGGAAAGCAAACGTAGTGGCCGATGCCTTAAGCCGTAAAGAACGGATTAAGCCATTATGGGTTTGAGTCTTAGTCATGACTATTGGTTTGAATCTCCCTAAACAAATTTTGGAAGCTCAAATAGAAGCACAGAAACAGAGAACATCAAGAATGAAGACGTAGGAGGTATGATTAGGTGGGATATACCGAAGAAAAAGTTGGACCCCCGTGCCGACCGAACTCTATGCTTAAATAGCAGGAGTTGGTTGCCATGTTGGTGATCATGCACGAGTCCCACAAATCAAAATACTCTATCCATCCGGGTTCTGACAAAATGTATCAAGACATGAAAAAGCTATATTGGTGGCCCAATATGAAGGCCGACATCGCCACCTATGTTAGCAAATGTTTGGCGTATGCTAGAGTCAAGGCTGAACACCAAAGACCATCGGGATTGTTGGTACAACCCGAGATACCTTAATGGAAGTGGGACAATATTACTATGGATTTTGTCACAAAGCTTCTTAAGTCGTCACAACGCCATGACACCATTTGGGTAATTGTTGACCGACTTACTAAGTCTGCAATCTTTACGCCAATGAGAGAAACTGATTCAACAGAGAAATTGGCAAGAATATACATGAAGGAGATAGTCACGAGGCATGGAATACCTGTCTCAATCATCTGTGATCGTAACCTTAAATTCGCATCACACTTCTGGAGATCACTTTAGAAGGCCGTGGGTACTAGTTTGGATATGAGTACTACGTACCATCCATAAACTGATGGACAAAGCAAGAGGACTATCCAAACTCTCGAGGATATGCTACGTGCTTCTGTGATCGACTTTGGAAATGTTTGGTTAAACATTTGCCACTAGTTGAGTTTTCTTACAACAACCGTTATCACGCTAGCATCAAGGCTGCACCATTCGAGGCACTTTACGGTCAAAAGTGTCGTTCCCCTGTTTGTTGGGCCGAGGTTGGACAAGTTCAACTCACCGGTCCAGAAATAGTTCAAGCGATGACCACGAAGGTCATCCAGATCAAACAAAGAATGCAAGCCGCCCGTGACCGACAAAAGAGTTATGCTGATTTAAAGTGTAAGCTGATGGAGTTTCAAGTTAGGGACAGGGTTATGCTCAAAGTTTCACCTTGGAAAGGGGTCGTACGTTTTGGCAATCGGGGGAAGTTAAACCCTAGATATGTTGGACCTTTTAAGGTGCTTGAAAAGGTTGGATCCGTTGCTTAAAAGCTTGAGCTTCCTCAAGAGTTGAGATGGGTTCCCAATACATTTCATGTATCCATCTTGAAGAAATGTTATTCATACTAACCATTAGCCGTTCCATTGGAAGGACTTCATGTTGATGACAAGCTCCATTTTGTGGAGGAACCCAAAGATCATGGATCAAGAAGTTCAACCGGTTGAAGCAAAGACGTATCCCAATTGTCAAGGTTCGATGGAACTCAAATAGAGGTCCTAAGTTCACATGGGAACGTGAAGACCAATTCCAAAAGAAGTATCCGCATCTCTTCACTAAACCTGTACATTCGTCAAGTGTAGCGACTTGAGCCTTGAGGATAAGGCTCTTCTAACGGGTGGAGACTGTAACATTTCGCATTTTTAGGTCATTTACGACTTCATTTATTCTATTATTTATTTTTAGGCTTTTACGCGTTCGCTTTTAATTTTTACCGTTAAGCTAAATCGCGTAAGCTAAGAAAAAAAATGACCATTTAACGTAAGCGGGCATCAAGCAATTAAATGTTACGTCAAGTAAGTGTTATAAAGTTATTAGGATGATAATTTATAACTTTACACTTTTTACTTTTATTGGTTACGTAAAACGTTTACGTAACGCAATAAAACTGTGGTTTTGCATGCATGGCAAACCATGAGATCATTTAAACTTCACAAATATCCACTTATACCTTTAATGTCAAAATTTCATAAATCTTTCACTTGTTACTAGTCATTGCCGTGTACAAGAACAACACAACATATGCATTTCCAAATTAAATCAAAAGGGAACCCACTAACTAATATTTAAGCTTATATGTTAACCCATGGATAATACACTTTACTTATTAACTAGTCCAAAGCCTCCATTTTGTCCCCAAGCATGATCTTTGTTTCGGCAAGCTTTAAGGAAAAACAAGGCATGCCTAAGTCCAATCACTTCAAGTCTTACACAAATTAAATATTGCCCTCAAACAAGCTACAAACAAACCACTCTTACATCTACACTAACACACATGTAAACCCTAGTCATGTACAATATACATTAAACAACTCTTTTGTCTCTCCTTGCTTCCAAAACTCACGGCAAGGTTTTGGTTCCAAAATAATTTCATAACTCTCCACTTAAATTACTTTTGCTTAAACAAGTATATTCAAAATCCAACGGTTAAACCCTAACTCCAAATCCTCCATGTATTAACTAGATTTTGATCTCCTTGGCATGCCTTGTATTCGGCTGAAATCAAGGGTAAATAATGCATGCTTCAAGCCCTTTCAAATCAATAATCAACTCGTAAACACATAAGTATGTAGACCTCATTGTCCCCTACTTGTTGCTTAACATCCCTTAACACCCTAAACCTATATATAAACAAACTCATAAAAACCATACTCTACTATGTTAGCATCATACCCGATACATCCTAACCCATTCAAAATCAAATTGCTAATTTCTAAGAGATGTACATCTTGTCTTGCTATAAATAGGATCCTACAAGTAGTAGAAACACATATTTTCTATACAAGCAACATCATTCCACCACTTTCTCCTCCACAAAGCCTCCAAACCCACGGCTCGTAATCATTTTACCTCATAAAAACTCTCACAATTTCGATTATCTAGTATTTACTAAGCATATCAAGGGTTAATTCATATCATACCAAAGGTGTTTAAAAGAGTCTTGGAAGCTAGTGATTGTTTACAAGAGTTTATACAAGTGAAAGAAATTAGTGTTTTCTTGTTACATTTTCGAATTAGGGTCTAGATCAAAAGGGTTTGATCTTGTTCATCACTTATCAAGCACACATCTAAGGTTACCTAAAACCCTAATCTTTTCAATACTTTCATTCTTGTATTATATAATTATGTGTAGTTAAGTCATCACCTAGGAAACTTTACAAGTTTATAAAATGTATTTTCATGTTGGATCATGGTTCGAACCACATAGATATATGTTGATATAATGTTAAAAATCAGGTATAGGGAAATTTATAAAATATGTATATAAATTAATGATGAAAAATTTATTTATTAAGTTATGAATAAATAAATATGTTGGACTAATTTCTTGGACAATATGAACACAATATGATAAAAACCATGTAAAGGACTTAAGTTATACACAAGGGATGTAATTTATTAATTAAGAAGACTTGTAGTAATTTTATAAAGTTTAAAAGTGTATAAAACAAATTAATTAAACTTTTAATTTCTACTGTTCATTTGAACCATATAAATATTTGTTTTATATTTTATAAAAATAACACATCTCATAAGGATCTTAAGCATATAAGAAACTTGAAAATCTGATAAATAACGAAGGAGTTGTGATTTTTACGAGATTATGTGTATAAGAGTGTTTTTATAAAACTAAGTTTATAAAAACTATATCATTTCTATCTTGAGCAGAATGTTTTATATTTTTCTTTTAAAGTACAATTTATGAGGATGTCAAAACTAAAAGGTACATTAAAAACGGATTTAAAGTGAGGAAGATACGCTTTTACAAGTTTACGATATAAAGTATTTATCTATAAATCTAACCTCTTGATTGATACTCTACTTCATAACAGTAAATATGAATATAATAAAAGTAATATTTGATTAGATTTTTCAAATACGAATCCATACATGTAAAAAACGATGAAAACGGGATTAAAACGAGAAAGATACGACGTTTTTATTAAAAGTGACATTATAAACGTATTTTAACCTTATAAATATTATATTCTTCAATAAAAAAAAAAATTAAATTTATTTATATATTGACATTATGGTAAATAATACATCAGTATTTTTTGGCAAATAACGAAATTGTTGGACAAGTATAAAATTTGTTACAACGCGAATACATGAACAATTATTTTACAAGACCAATTAAATTGTTTAATTTTTATAAAATAAACAAACACTATTTACTATTAGGTGGTGGTGTAACTATATAACTTGTGATGTAGTATTATTAAGTACATTGTACTCATACGACCTATATTTAATTAGGTTGCATTCGGTCTTATCCGTGACGTTTCCATTCACTTGATTCATATACATCAGTTTATTCACTAAGGTGAGTTCATAGCCCCATGTTTTACTATATCAATGATTTACAACTTTTGGGGTGAGAAACATGCATTGTTTTACAAATTGGACGCAAGTGTACATTTTATCATGATTACGTGTTTGCCTAAGTAGCGATAACCCACTGTGCCCATTATCATGAACTGTCAATTACTTTGTGTGAGCGCGAATGTTATAAATAGATCTATTTGGGATTGACATCCCCGTTCGGGTGAGTAGCACTCACTGTGCCGGTTTGCCGGACAACGGACGTATACCATGTCGGATTTGGGATGTTGCGGGTTAGAACATCATCAAGGGCAATGTTGGCAATTTATATTGCAATTCATACATGTCGAGCTTCAGTGTCATGAGCTTAGGGAAACGTAATTACACTTTGTGATGTTTGCATCTGTTGCATTATCATACACTTGGAAATCTTGCGGTCCTACATTATATTTACATAAACCTATGAATTCACCAACTTTATGTTGACGTTTTAAAGCATGTTTTCTCAGGTCAATGAGGCACGAGGTGCTAAGGATACATTGGGGATACTCTTTTGGGGAGTCATGCATAAAAGATTTGGAGTCATTACATCTTGGGATTTTTGTTATGATCTAAAATCTTTGTTATCAAATGTTGAACAATTTAAGCCGTTGCGCTTTGTATTAAACAATTTCAATAAATCCAATGTATCATATTTTAAACGACTCTTTTAGAGGTCGTTCTCATATCTTGTGCTATTGATCTATGAAGTAACGCTCCCGGACTTATTATTCCGCTGCGACCCTATTTGGGGGTGTTATAGATTGGTATCAGAGCCAGGTTATAGAGAACCAGGTCAAATGTTTTTACTTGGACTATAACCATTTTCAAACATTGCATCATACAAAGGGATTTTCATAGGACATTCACTTATACATTACTTGTTGCATTAGTTGAATATACTAGATGCTGCATGGTTCACATACGTGTTTATAATATATTAAGTATATTATTATAGGTCTTATATATGTAGTAATGTAAACTCTGTTTGTGTGTTACAGATCCTGTCATGTCTTCTTCATCCACAGTGACCTACACATCTGTCTACACTGATTCCGAGCCAGGGAGAGTCTTCTGGGAAGCTGATGAGGAGCTGTTTGATGGAGGTTCTCCACGAGTCATCGTATACGGATACGATGGACTCCTTATGCAGTCGGTAGCCCCGCCATCTCCAGACTATATGCCAGGACCTGAGCACCCACCGTCTCCTGATTACATGCCCGGTCCTGAGCACCCACCTTCACCTGTCGAGGTACCATACGTACCTAAGCCTGAGTACCCCGAGTACTTAGTGCCATCTGATGCTAAGGCATCCTATCTCGCTGACAGAGGGGATGACGATGATGAGCCCTCCGATGAAGATGATGATGATACCGATGATGAGGATGAGGAGCCCTTTGAGGACGAGGATGATGACAAGGAGGAGGAGGAGCACCTAGCTCTGGCCGACTCTTCTGCTGTACCTGTTGTCGACCCTGTTCCCTCAGCTAGGGATACAGAGGCATTTGAGACTGATGAGTCTGCACCTACACCTAGATCGCCTCAGATTAGGATCCCCTTTGCTCAGACACGTCTCCGTAGGGCACAGAAGACTGTCAGACTTGAGCCACCTATGTCACCATCCATGGAGGCACGTATTGCTGAGTATGCTGCCGCACCTGCACCACCATCACCACCACCATCTCCACTATCACCTTGGTCACCTCCACTACCTCAGAGTCCCTTACCACCACTACCACCTCCACCATCATCACTACATTTACCACCACCTGTACCCACATCATTACCGTTACCATCATCACCACTACCACCACTACTAGCCTTACTATTCATACCACTACCGATCGACCGTAGGGAGGACATTCCCGAGGCCGAGTTACCACCTCGTAAGAGGTTATGTCTGATTGCTCCCACATTGAGGTATAAGGTATGGGAGAGTTCGACTGCTGCAACTAGACCTACTAGAGGTCATAAAGCAGACTATAGGTTTATCACACCACCACCACCACCACCATCTCCACTATCACCTTGGTCACCTCCACTATCTCAGATTCCCTTACCACCACTACCACCTCCACCATCAGCACTACATTTACCACCACCTGTACCCCCATCATTATCGTTACCATCATCACCACTACCACCACTACCAGACTCACTATTCATACCACCACCAATCGACCGTAGGGAGGACATTCCTGAGGTCGAGTTACCACCTCGTAAGAGGTTATGTCCGACTACTCCCACATCGAGGTATAAGGTGGGGGATAGTTCGACTGCTGCTCCTAGACCTACTAGAGGTCATAGAGCGGATTATGGGTTATCGGCACTATGGATGCCGAGATCAGACATCGGAGAGCCGAGTAGGTCGGCTATGGCATTAGGGATGTTTGGGTAGACCCAACAGAGGCTGTTGAGGAGGTAGCACCAACGACCCTCGAGGGGGTTAATGTTAAAGTGACTGTGCTTGTTGCGGTTTAGGAGCAGGACACACAGGATGTTTATGCTATGATAGAGAATACTCAGGATAGACAGACTCAATTATTTTAGAGTGTTGATGGATTGGTCAAGGATAGGCATTTTCACTATGAGACTGCATGACTGTTAGATTGGGAGGCTCTCGTTTCTCGAGAGGCTTGGGCACATTCCGTTGGGTTGAGTTCGACAGTTCACTATGAACTGCAAGCATACAGGACTCATACCCAGATGCATGATTACCGTATAACTTCATAGGAGTCATTGATGATGACATTGATTGCATAGGTTTCATCACTATAGGGACAGTTGTCAGCGGCATTGTGACAGATTCAAGCACTTTAGGCTAGAGATCAGACTCATGCAGATGATCACGAGGGCGCTGGTAGTTTTGCCTAGATTTACATTTTCATGTCATATTCATAGCTATCATTATGTTAGCCGGCTAAGTATTATGGGTTTTATACCCAGCTAGCACGGTAGTAGGATTTGTATTTTTCATTTCTTGTATCAGACAATCATGTATGTTTTCCCAGTTATATATGATGTGTTGTATTATGTCATGTCGATCTCAATTCTATTATGTATTGTGATCCCAGTCATGTTATATAATCACTGTGTGATGTGATCTTGTTATATATAATGTGTTGTATTATGTTATGTCGATCTCAATTCTGTTATGTGTAGGCTAGAGATCAGACTCATGCAGATGATCACGAGGGCGCTGGTAGTTTTGCCTAGATTTACATTTTCATGTCATGTTTATAGCTATCCATGTGTTTTATATTGTTGTGATTAGAACAATATGCCGCCAAGAAGATCCTCTGCTACTGCAAGGGCTGCTGCTACTGCTGCTGCAAGGGCTGCTGCTGCTACTGCTGCGGCTGCTACCCCTATGACAGCTGCTGCTGTTGAACAGCTAATCGAAGCAAGAGTGTCTGTGGCACTTGCTAATCATGAAACTCTTCGAAATAGCACTAATAGCTATGGCGACGGAAGCCACAATTCTAAAACTGGAATTAGAGGAACTGTATGCACTCCCCGTGAGCGTACGTACAAGGATTTTCTGAATTGCAGGCCCCTTACTTTTAAGGGTACTGAAGGAGTGGTTGTTCTGTCACAATGGTTCAAAAAGATAGAATCGGTGTTCCATATCAGTAACTGTGCTGTGGTGAACCAAGTTAAGTTTGCTACATGCACTTTCCTTAGAAATGCTCTAACCTGGTGGAACTCCCACATGAAGACTGTTACTCAAGATGTTGCTTATGCTATGGACTGGAAGGCACTAAAGAAGATGATGACAGTCAAATACTGCCCAAGGGGTGAAATCAAGAAGTTAGAAATTGAGCTCTGGAACCTAAAAGTAAAAGGTACTGATGTCGCAAGTTATACTCTACATTTTCAAGAGCTTGCACTGTTGTGTGGAAGGATGTTCCACGAGGAATCAGAAGAAGTTGAGAAATATGTTGGTGGACTTCCTGATATGATTCGGGGAAATGTAACGTCATATCAACCTAAGACGATGGAGAAAGAAATTAAGTTTGCCAATGACTAGATGGATCAAAAAGTCCTCACTATTACTGAAAGGCAAGCTGAGCAAAAGAGGAAGTTGGAGTTTAATGCTGGAAATAATCAGGGGAACCAACAACAAAACAAGAGACATAACACTGGGAGGGCTTACACTGCTGGGCCTGGTGAAAAGAGGGAGTACACGAGATCATTGCCCTTGTGTACAAAATGAAACTATCACCACAAAGGTCCATGTGCTCCCAGGTGTAATAAGTGCAAGAAGATCAGTCATCTGGCTCGTGACTGTAGGAGTTCTGGTCCCAA
>BQNB010166257.1:0-14133 GCA_026074375.1 Tanacetum coccineum | reverse complement strand
GACCATTAAAATCCTCAACACGCTCATCATTACCTTCCCTAGGTCTTCTACCCCTTCCACCTTTACCAACCCGTTAACCGGTCCCCCTCCTATTGATTCGGCAGCAGGCCGTCCAGCACTTCGGGTCCTCATCCTTGACGACATTATCTATACAAGGGAGAACATGGGCAACGCTAGGTAAGTGGGAAGACTCGCACATATATATAGAATATCTTACTATATATAACCAGATATATACGTAACTCCACCCTATGGTGTCAACATCAATTTGTATAAACAACATTATCAAGTATGAGTGAGTTGTGATACGCTTATAACTACGTTAGCCACCGTACTTATATTCGCATACTTTCCCATTCATATCCAATATTAAGCCCACCCATTTCAATGACTAACATAACTAAGGCACCAAACCGCGAACACACAAAGGCACACAAAAGCGAAACACCGCGCACATATATCCTATACGCAACTAGACGACGGATCTTAGGTTATAGTCTAGGCCAAACTACCTAGCTCTCTATAACCTTGGCTTTGATAACCAATCTGTCACACCCCAACAATGGCGGAAACTCGAGAATGCAACATAATGATCAATTATAACACAAGATACAAAATAGAGAAAACTACATTGCATAAACTCCAAGTGCTATAAAGACCATCAACCTTGAACAAACTCAAGTGATGTCCCAAATCACAACTAAAACCCACAATCTCTTACAATTATTCAAATGCCCACACATGGAACCATAATCCAAACTTATTCTAAAACATCCGAAACTAAAATCAAACAACAAGCAAGCAAGACTTCAAACGAAATTCCACACGGGATACTCCTAAGTCTGCTATCAATCACCAAACTACTCGTCTTTCACTTCACCTAAAAATGATACTCGAAAACTTCAATAATAGTTGTGCCAATATTTCAACAATGGACAATAGTGTTATATGACAGTGAATATATGCAAACAACCTTAGCATCACCGCTAATCAATAACCATATGTCACTTACTCACCTAAAGGGCCTACTAGCTGGAGCACTAAAATTATGGCATGACCACACAAAAACCTGGGTTGGCGTATCCATCTGCTCAAATAATCACACAAATACTGGGTAGGCGTACCCATTCGCTCCAAACAATCATACAACACATAATATTCACATAGCAGTCATAAGCATATATCCTGTCCCAAAAACAAAACCACATTTCGCATAGATCAATTCAAAACATTTCAAAACACATTAAGTATCATTTTCCCTCAACAGAAAACAGTAAAAAGTGGGGCTACGAGAACTCACCTCAAGCAAGTCTTTAGCAACCAAAACTCAATCACACAAGCAAATGCAACGACGCCCGCACACGACTTAGTCCAGTTAATGTCCCAATTTAATCATCCAATTCCAAAATAATCTTCACGTTTGATGCATAGAGTTTAGACGCGTTGTACATATCCCAAAATAATTTAGTGGTGTGATGGTTGACGACATATCCCAATAGTCATATCCATCCCATTACTCGATAATACATACTTATACTATTTAGAAAAAATAGATAAGTAATATAAATAAATATTTATAATTAATAATTATAAATATATCTCGGTAAGTACATTCGGTAACCTTGGTCACCTCAAAAATAATCATAATATGGTTGAAATTGAAACGTTCTTTCTTATAATAAACATATCTGAGAAGTTTCGAGAAAAATTATATTTTTCGTCTTTTAGTGAAATTTATTAAATAAATAAAATAATAAATAATATTTATATTTAAAATCAAAAATTCATGTTTTTAAGAGAAATTCCTAAGTAATAAACTTTTTACGAAATTTTGACATGACCCGTACGCTCATAAAAACAATTTTCCAAGTTTTTAAACCTTATTTCAACACTTATTTACAAATTCCGATAAGACCCTTTTCTAATAAAATTCCCAAAAATCTTCAATTTTAAACAGTTTACATAAACGTATTAACCCAAAATATCCATTCAATATCACTTTGTAACAACATTTTCACTTTTCAAAAGTCCATCAAAAACTCCTCATAACGACTAAATACGCTTATTTGGCTTAAGGCCCAATAAGGGCCATTAAAATATATAAGGTCTAAATTACGATCCAATCCCAAAATCGAAGGTCCATTTACATATATATTTATAGTACATATAAGTAGAAAATAATCCGGACCACAATAAGCCCTCCTATTAAGCCATGGCTTAAATAAACTTATTGGGCCGTGAGCCCATATACTTAAAAAATCGATATTAAGATTTAAAAATATAGCTATTAAGCTAGGTCTCGATCATTTGGTTGACAACCAAAAACCTAAAAAATAGTCCACAAAACATACGCATAACACAAAATAGTCAAAAACACGTTTTTAAGCTATAGCCCAAATAAGCCAAGAAATAGCTTAAAATAACCCGGATAAGCTATACAAGCTACTATAAAAAATAAGCTATCCAGCAACATATATTATTCAACCATCACGACCACAACATCAAAAATACAAAAACCCTTTTTTTTCTTTTTTACTATACATGAACCAAACACACCCTTTTTTCTTCATTTCGCTTCCAAAAATCGATTTTCACAACGATCAACTTGTACAACTAACATCTATGCATCAAAATAAACCCAAAAGGACAAACAAAATTTAAATTTGAAAACTTACAAGAAAATCTTTAAATTTGTATTTTTTGACACGAACCGGACAACCCAAACGTTGTTTAAATGAATACCCAAATACTTGTATCAATCTGGAATATCACGTTCTCGATCAAAGTTGGAAAATTTATGGTGGATTATTGTTGGAGAGGGCGGGCGAACACAAGCACATACACAAGTGTGTGTTTTATTTTTTTGAAATGAAAAATGGAATGAATGGAAAGTACTAGTGGAAGGAATATATTTATACACACTTTAGACAACCATGCTAAAAACTAGCCTCCTAGTCCCTCTTGGCCATTTTGATCGGCCATGGGATCTTAGGAGGTCTCGGGTCTTTCTTTTCGTGTCGGGATCACTTAAAAGCTCGTAAAACTCAACCATAAAATTTAATCCAAAGTTAATTAGCATTTTTATTCACCTTAAAAATACTTTTCCATTAACCCAGAGTATTTACATGACATATTTTCACCTTAAACCCTTTCAAAACTCATTTGGACATTAACGGACATGTCAGACTTGTTTTTTGGCATTTCTCAAAAAATCACCTGGAAGGGACAACCACCCGAATAAAAATAACACAGTAATACCTTCCAAAAGAGATTATTAATCACAATAAACTACAATTCATCATAATTCTCATAAAAATCATCACCGTCAACACGGTACAAAATCTGAATAAACTAAAAAAAGTCAAATAGTCAAAGGACTATATATGAAATATTCAGAACACAAAAAGGGAAAAGGTACACTACTTACCACGAAACTACTACCGATCGGGTACACTGCTCGTTAAAGTGTTGTTTTTGGTTGAGGTCGATAAAATATAAATTAAAAAACTTGAATCAATAAAATACCAAACACGACAACGAACATCAAGTTTTTGGCTGCCGTTCAGAGAAGTGAAAATTTAAACTTGATTTTTAATTAGATATTTTTTTGGTTTTTAACATCGATTAGAATCTCTAAACCCGTAGGATTATTGTCTAATTTAGATTAGTGTATTGCCTTGTATAGTTCAGTAAAAATTTATAATATTAGTGTCTTGTAATAGTTTGCTTTGTATACTTGGTGTCTTTTAATTTGTTTGCGTAATCTATAATTTGATATATTTCTAAAAACATTGTTCTGGTCGACAGTTGAATACAGGCGTAACGCACTTTCCATCGAATACGTCAATATCCATCCTTTCTGTCCAATACAGCATATTCAAACACCAATAGATTAATACAGCGTATCCCACTTCGCATTAGATCGGCGTATCGATCATCTGATAAATATCTTTTCTATATTCTCGAACTTAAAAGGCCAAAATTTTTATATAGCCACTTTGCTCTGCTGGTTCTACCTGATAAATTTATGAGGATAAATATATCTAGTTAAAAATGCACAAAGTTTATCAAAGGAGAGTTGAGAAAATTAAGGAGATGTTAAGGACGAAGATGTTTCACTCACTGCGAATACACCACTTGAAAGATTTCAACAAGGAAGTCATTCGAGTAGTAAGCGGAAAGGATAATGATTTATACACCTATGAAGTTGAAGTTAGCTAACATCCCAGGTAAACACGGAAATATAGACATGATGATTCGAGCAAGAAGCTGATTGACATGACATAGGGTATATCCTGCTGATGTTGCATTTATTGTAATGGTTGGCATCAAAAATTTTCACTACAATACCATAGTGATCATTACACTATGAAAGCCAAATATGGATTTACTGGATCATAGGAGATGATGAAGTAGAGCTCACTGACGGGAATCTTCGGATGATTAGATGAAATTGTCTTGGAAGTCATTAGAATCGACACTAATATAGAAACGATGAGACACCTCTCTGATCCAGACATTCAACGAATTTAATCTACCTCTCAAAGTAGATCTAGAATACTTAACGAAGGATATTATATGGTTTAAAGACCTATTAAGATTGTCAAAGACGAACTGGATCTACGAATGGAATAAAGATTAACCATAGGTGTACGACAAGCCATTGGCTTGATAATGAATAATAGAAGAGCCGAACACCAGTCCAAACATACGTACAAGCCTTTTTAAATCTTATAGACTGGATTGTTTAGAGAACTTACCCCGAACTTACATATTAAAAACCAACTCCATTATTTAGGATTTATGAATGGTATGAAGCCTTTCTGAAAATTATAGAAGTATAAAAAACACGGTTTAAGGAAACAAAGTTATCAAGGAAGGATTTATCAAGGATGATGATAGTCGCTGTTATCACCCGAAAAATGAAAGTGAAGGAAACATATAATGTCAAACTACGATGATACTTATGATATAAATCACGGAGAGAAGAAAGAATTCATGTAAAGATTCGTAGAGTCCGCACGGAATGCAAATGTAGATCGGAGATATATGATGATCAAATATTCATTCAATAAAAATGATGATATGTTGCCTTATAAAAGCAAGACGAATTTGACGATCTTACTATCGACAAGAAAATAGCAGCTAGCTTATCAAAGAACAATCTTTTGGAGATAATGAAAAAAGGATGTGATGGTGACTAAAGCTGAGTAATAAGAGGAGCTGAAAAAAAAGTCTAGACTAAAGACTTTCGCTGTAAACAAAAGTGCATTCCGAGAAAACAACTCCGGATGTTATTTAATTACTGTTATCGAAGTATTCTTTACCCAGACAGTCAATACTGGCGTAGCCGCCTCCATGACCAGACGCCGATTGACTATTTGAGGACGTTAGTCACAGTCTTTCAATTTTATATTGAATTTAAAAAGCATTAATGTTAGATTTTGAATACGGTGCGTATTCATTTTTCATTATGATACGCCGTCATCCACTCAGACTGACCCGTAATTATTTTGTTTAAGCTTTAGTTTAAATTAACCATAGTAACAGATAACGGAAACACATGTTCTTCCTATAATTACTGCTACAAGACCTCATGAAAGAAATATCGATGAAATAATTTTGATTGAGAATATAAATATACTGGTAGAATATTGATTGTGTTGGATCCTTGAAACTTCAAAGGCGTTGTTTCAACACAATCATGCTCATAAACGCAACTTGGAGAACTCTACAAAGCAAATATCAGGTGGATATTCTCATTTAATTCTTTTTAAATATCCATGTGATATAATTTTTTATCTATATACAACGAGGACGATGTAGTATATTCCAAGTGGGGGATGAACTTAGAATAGTATACTTTGTCCTATTTTTCAACAATGAAGAATTCTAGATAATGCTCAAAACTCTTTAAAAAAATTCAAGCATACTTTTGTGAAATTACATTGTTGAACATAAACCCGCGACCGCAAGTAACGCCCTTGTTAATAATGTGAGGATTTAAGCCTTTCTATTTCCAAATGTTTACCAAAATTTCACAAAATATAGATGTGCCGGTTGCGATGTATTTAGACTTTAAGAACTTTGCCGTGGATATCACTCGAGACCACAGTAGATACTCTAAGAGATATGAGATGGTAGTAACTTCGTTTTTAAATAGGTAAATTTTTAAGGTTTTATATATAAACACCCAAATCGCCTTTACATGTTTGCTTATTAACTAACTAACACAGTTAGTTAACCTCCCCATTTACACCCTTTTCACTCTCATCTTAGAGTGATGATCCCATTAGACACAAACCCGCAGAGGAGCAATCCTTTAGAAATTACACCAACTATTTTGTTTCGTCACACCCTTGACACCATTAACCTACCTGTTAGATTAAGTTATAATTTTACAGTTGGCCATGTGGTTAACAGTTGTGAGTATAAGACTTGTATTTTCTTCCGAGAGATCCTATAAGTCCTTTACATCTTGGTGCCGGTTGGGAGAAATTACACATTGCAAATAGAGGAGAAAGTATATAATTAGTCATAACACAGATTGTGGATTTAACTACCGACACAATTATTGTGAATCCAGAAGAAACGAAAGGAACTAACAGAAGAAAATTAAACCAGAAATTATTTACTATCGATCAAGAAATGTTGAAACTACAACAACCAGATTTTAAATACTAGTTAATCAAAAAAATTTGAAAAAATAGAGAAAGAAAAATAAAAAAAAGAGAGACAAGAAAGTTTAGAAGTATATTCATAACGCGTCAACTACCGAGAAGGAATTACTATAATAGGAACCGTAATATTCGATGATGCACAACAAAAAAATCAACGAAAGTAGAGTATTGTACAAAGTGGATAGAAATCGCCACTTACCTGTAGATCTATGTAAAGTTATTGGGAGGATTATATGGGAAGTTGAACGATTTTAAACAGAACGCACAACATAGGTTGTTTGTATTTTTATCTATGATCCAAGACGTTGTAAATTAATTTGTGTCTTCTTATCATAATAACGGTCGAAGGAAAAAAGTGTCTAGCAACTATTACACTAAGTCTTAATCTATTAGTCCTCTACTGATTTTCATTTTCACAACAATATTATCTTTCCTTTAACCTAATGGAAAAGTCGTTTGGTTTATATGAGACGCGAGATGAAGGACGTTGTCGAGCAATGCATGTCTATTCCACATATGCAGCCATGTATGGCATGGCTTAGCTGCCTCGTATTGGTTTTTCGCTCTATTGTGAAATGTATAAGAAGGTTCTCTACCCTATAAGTTCTTCATCCTATCCGTAGGTTAAATTCTAATGAGATGATGTGATCGAAGACACACAGTGTCCTTAATTCTGTCGTCTTACGGCCATGTATGTTTCACTGTCAACTGCCTTTCTGTAGGAGTAGGGTACTTATCTGAAGAAAGTTAATATAGATTTGATACAAACCGACGCCTTTCCATATAAAAACCATATTTACCTTGTATATAACTTAGTTACTCCTTAGCATTAAGTGATGGAGATGTGTATCCTGCCAAGCTATGATAGGAATAATTATCACGACCGAGCCGCAATAGAGCTGAATTAAGTTACATGTTACCACTATAGATTATTTGAGTGAATTTTGAAGTGTTTTCATCTTCTTATTTTGTTTGGAGGTGTTTGGATAGTGGACATGTAATAGATCAATAAGTGTTTTAACGAAACAAAAAACCTTAAGATAACATTTACCAAACTACTAAAGCTACTTAAGGACAGTAGATTCAAGTGGTGTGATAATGCGATAGACATCAAATAGAGCGTCTATTTTAATACATCAATTATCCTATGAATTAACCTATTTTGTAATAGGTTATAGCAAAGAATATTACATAATCGTTTATATTTTTTTTGAGATTTGTAGTAATTAGGAAGATCATAGGTGAAATATAGCAAAAGACGCGCGATATGCTCTGAAGCTTAAATGTATGTGATTTTGAGGATTACATAAATCTGAAGACAATATTCCTTATCCTCAAGAAGAGATATGGCGTATATCCTGCTGCACTCACCAAAGACCACCAGATGAATAAGATTTTTAAATAACTTTGTATCCGATAAGGGAGACTCAAGTACACCGTATCTATAAATTAAGAACAAATATTTATTCTGGATGAATATCACAGCGGTTGAGGAGCTCCCATCCCAATAAGGATCCACAGAATACATAGTTAATATCCAACACTTGGATACGCCGTATCAAACCACTTCCAGCCCATAATAAATAGAAAACACAATTCTTGAGTGTTTTAGTGAGCTAAATCAATTGCTCGCTACCTAAACCAAAAAGTCTTTTCAGAAGAGAAATAAATCGGAATAGGTCGAGCAAGCGTTATTAATTCCCATAGGAGATAACATGTAATTCCATATACGTTAGTATAATCGTTCCAGTTTTTTGCTATCATTCGTTAACACGGTTAGTTTCGACCTTGAGTTCTAAAACAATTGCTACTTTTGTATTTATTAGTGACGTTACGAAGCTAAACCACCTTCAGTATAGCCATTATTATGAAGAATTAAATGTTTGTGGTTAATTGTTATACTGGATTTTATTCTTGATTTTATCGTTGTTATGCTTGAGTTTATGTTTATCAATTAGGTACATGTATACAGCTCTTTTGAAATGCCGACCTATCAATTCAACTAGGAGTCAAGTGAACAACCCAAATAGATCTAGAGTTCGGGAGTAGCTCCGTCCATAAAGTATATTATATACACCTTAGAATTAAGTTTACATCTAAATATAGTCCTGCTAAGTCCTGGTCAGATACGCTATTCGGGCCTTAACTAGTTAATAGTGATATTGCTAATTGGTTTTATTAGATTATGTGTATGACAAGCAGGGTGACCTATAATTAGTTCAAAAAAGTAAACGTTCTCATTACATTGGATTAGTTATACAAGTGTGACTACTTAAGGGTGTATACAATTGCCATTAAATCGTAAGAGGGTAATGATCTCTATGAGCTAGGGTTTTAACAAGGATCACCTGCTTAAATCCCTAAGATAGATGTAACACTCAGCAAATTAGAGATGCTATATATGTTAATATGCATTGATAGTATCAAATTAAGAGTGTTCTAGGTCTTAGGAAGATGTAACGCCGTAAGTCATAAATTATATGTTCACCAACGAGAGAGAAAGAAATTCATTGCACTATAATAAACAAAAGCCAACCTTTCTAAATCACGATTGATATGGGTTAATATAAGAGTGTTTTATTATATAAGGTTTGACCGCGGTCTTTATCATTTTTTATAATTAGCTTGCGTGGTTAAAAGTGCCCGTATGCGAAATTCTAGATTGTAGTCACCAACGCAAACCGTACAGTCTCTCTATGCAGAAGAACCCCCTTTTCGCTTCCCGTTAGGATATTAGGATTTTTGAGACTCACATAGGTATTAAACATAGCGTTTTTAATGAATATAATAGAATAGAATTAACATGAGATTATAATAGGCCATAGAAAATAATAAATAGACTACGATATCAACCAACGCTTTTCAAGAGTTATCGAAACCAAACCCTACTTTACCATGAAAACAAAGACTACCGAATCGAGTCACACGGCCGCGTTTAAATGTATTGTTTTTTTGCGGTTAGTCGCAAAAATATAAATTTAAAACTTGAATTAATAAAATATACACCACAATTATAGACAAAGAACGACATCAAATTTGTGTAGAATTGCCATTAAGTCAGCAAAAGACAGGATATAACACAGTGTAAGGCAGAGTTACAGACCAGGCTCCCACTTGAGAATGGAGGTTCAGATATTCTATGAGCAAAGGCTTTCAAGTTATAATCTAAGACTAAAAGAGAGATAGAGAGATCGTAGTTTTGTAGAGTATTCTATGCTTAGAGACTTATGTAGTTGAGTCTTACGGTCTATATCAAACCCTAATACCCCTCTCAATATTGTTGTTGAAAAGATCTACTAGGATTCCTTCTTTTGCCTACTAGTAGGAGTGGTGTGTCGAGAATAGTACCTATTAGATATATGTGATCAATTAAGAACAGCTAGGCGTTTTGTTAGAGCTTAAGAGAAGCGAGATATGTCTTAGTGCTTAGATGTTGTCTTTTTATTAGAAAGGTGCATTCTATAGGACAAGATATTAGTAGATGTTGGACTTATATCAAACATAGGTATTCCAACTATTAAGCCTATCGTGTGGTGATTGAAGCTGAAAGTAAAGTTCATGGTGGCTAGTTATCTTATAGTTTTTGATGCTGTACATAGTATCTGCATACTCTCAAATCAAATTTCACACTTTCCATCAGAGTAAATACAAAATGTATAGTATTATGCTTGACTAGGGTTTATTCTTTAGATTTAGAGAATTAGTATGATCTTTATAACTGTATTAATTAATTATGGTTCAATTGCAAGGTATCAATCCCACCATTAAAACTGAGTGTACCTAAGTTCAAAGTATCAATATTTGCTTGCGACAACATACATGAAAACATTTAAGCATGAGGATGGTGAGGCAAGCATACAACGGAATTAATTATGGAGAGCATGCATCTACAATAATAGGGTAGGGAGATTTTGAAAGTGTATGTTAGAGAGCTTAAAAGACGAGAATTCCTAAGGCACCATCGAATGGTTGAACAAGATACTCAGCGAAGCACATTGAGGGCTATATCTTATTTTATTTACGGTCACACATATTTCATAGACTACACCGTGTACTTTTTTCTCTTAATTGCCCATCAGATCTTTATTATTCCTACTATACATATTTAATGAGTGTATAGGCGAGTATAAACTATAATATCATTAAATATAGTTGTAATGTTTTTGATTTGTAAGGTAGATCCAAATCAATTTATTCCTCAAGCAACAATCTTGTGAGTCAATAAATGTCAAATAGAGGATGCGTGTAGTGAACAGTGGACAAAGCCAGTGTGATCACACTTTTTGTATAACAGCAGGGAGAAATTGCATAGATTATTATGTACACGTGAGAGATGATAGATGTCTGTTGGTCCTTGACCCCAACTGCCGGGCATTAACCAAAATCAATGGAATACATTAAGAAATGAAAGCTCATTTTATAAAGAAGCAAGGAATTGGAGCAAATAAAAGAATCCAAGTAATTAGGTTATAGTGTTAGGGTTTATAACCTTGAAGCTATGACAATGACTCGTTTTTGATACATTGAATTCTATACCCTAGGACCTCCTTTTATACACCAAGGAGTCCTACAAGGCTTACAATACTTTCCTAAGATATCATGATCTTTTCTAAAAGCAAACATAATCTCTTAAACAAATACATTATACATATCTTTTACAAAAATAACTCAATACTTATCTTCGTAAGTATTCTTGTTCTCCAAACAATCCTTATCTCTTTACTCGTCTTTATCCTTCTGACAGTAGTAACTCTTCTAGCAGTTGTAATCCAGCAGCATTAACTTTTGTACCAGCAGTACTAATAAACATAAGCAGTAGTAACATTAGTACTAGCAGTACTAATATATACTAACAGTAGTAACTGTGTACTAGCAGTCTTAACTTTACTACTAGCAGCACTAACTACTTAGCATATATTTCAGTCTTCAACTCTGAGCAGTCTTAACTTCAACTAGCAGCAGTAACTTTATACTAACAGTACTAAATTATACTAACAGTAGTAACTAGCAGTAGTAACTTTATACTACCAGTACTAACTACTTAGCATAATTTTCATTAGTATCACCAACAGTACTAAGTTATGCTTGACAACACTAATATATACCTGAGCAGTAGTAACTCTAAGAATCATCTTGAAGTCTTTAAGTCCCAACAATCCTCCCCTAAACTTGATGTTCATCTTCTGAATCTTCAAGTTTCTTCATTAAAAGTCTTCATCACTATCAGGAAGATGCATTCAAACACTTCATTGACCCTTTTGCTGCTTTACCATGAGCTTGAGTAATTGATAGCACATCTCATTCCAATAATCAGCTTGAAGTTTCTTGTTGAGCATATTTGTGATTGTTATTGGTGTGAGGGGATATCTCTTCTCAACTAACATAAAGATGTGTAGATTTTTAAATCTCACAAAGTGTACTCCACTAGAGTCAAACAGCTTCCAAACAGTCACTTTGTATCCCTGTAGACTCCTCCATATTTCACTCTTTATGTCAGGTTCAAACATTACTTTCAGATCACCCAAAACACTTTTTCATAATCATCCTCTGGTCTTGTATTCTCATGTTTAGTTTTCACCAACTTCCAGAGAGTCTCTAAGTCTTCTCTACTAATGTTCTGAAGCATCCTAATCATTGATGAATATCTATTTGAACTTCCATCAGCTCTTATCAAGTGATAGAATCTCTTCTGTCCTTCTTTAACAATCTTATATTCAACAATTATTGGAGGTTTGGTAGCTAAAGGTATAGCATCAATTGCTATTTCCTCATCAACTTGAACTACCTCCATATGCTATTTCATCTCAGCTTCATTAGCTTCTTCATGCTCATATGTCTCTTTATCATGCTCCATTCTTTGTCTTTTGGAAGATTCTTGTTTCTGCTCTTTCCCTGCTCTTTTCTTACCAATTGATTTCTTTCTGCTTCCTTTAGCTTTCTTTTCACTACTTTCTGCCTTCTTTGACTTAGCAGATTCAAGTTCATCCTCTGTTCTTTTAGAACTTTTTCAGTTCCTTCTTTGCTTTTCACCACCTCTGAATCCATAGGAATAAAAGTATTTACCCTCTTTATTTCATTATCTAACAACTTCTGAATCTCATCATAACTCTTTCTCTTCAACTGATTATATTTGTATCCACCCATGTTTTTAAGATAGATAGACATTAGATTTCTATTTTGAGCTTTAGTTGGTGGCTTTCTTCTTTTCTCTTTAGCTCTAAGCTTTGAAAAGTGTTTCTTTCTTTTGTTCATGAGCTCTACAAACAGTCTTGATCTTTCTTCAATGGTTATCTCTCCTTGTTCTTTTGCTTGTAGCCTCTGAGCTAATTCTAAATCTGTCACCATCATAGCTTGTGTATTATCCCACGATTCAATCAAAGCTATGTTGGCTTCCTCTTCCTTTTTCCTTGCAAGCCTTTCTTCTTCAATGAGTTTAGCTTGTATTTGAGCTTCAAGATTTCTAGCTATTTCTTCATCAAGAGCAATTTGATCCTTTTTCTTCAATGGCACATCAGGATCCTTTAGTTGGTGGCTTTCTTCTTTTCTCTTCAGCTCTAAGCTTTGCAAAGTGTTTCTTTCTTTTGTTCATGAGCTTTACAAACAGTCTTGATCTTTCTTCAATGGTTATCTCTCCCTGTTCTTTTGCTTGTAGCCTCTGAGCTAATTCAAAATCTGCCTTCATCATAGCTTATGTGTTATCCTATGATTCAATCAAAGCTATTTTTGCTTCCTCTTCCTTTTTCCTTGCAAGCCTTTCTTCTTCAATGAGTTCAACTTGTATTTGAGCTTCAAGATTTCTAGCCATTTCCTCATCAAGAGCAATTTGATCCTTTTTCTTCAATGGCACTTCAGGTTCATCCAGCTTAGCTTTCCCTTTATCCTTGATGCTTAAATAAGATACTTATGTTGGTGTTCTTGTTGTGCTTTCACCAGCATCTCTAAATGTAATGCCTTTAGCTTTGGGAATTGTTGAAGGTGCTGTTGTGGCGGTTGATAAGTGTTAAATACACATATCCATTTATGCTTAAAATGACCCAAATAAGCCCAAAACAGACCAAAAATGGCAACAATATGCTTGTATTTGTGTTTTGTGTGTGCAGGTACGGATATATCAAAAATCACATAAAAACCGTAAAAAAGGGCAAACAAGGACACGAGAACGGAAGAGTGAACAAAAGCCGGAAGCCAAAGCCAGAAAAAGTCAAATCTTCAGTCAACTCCAGTTAATCTTGATCAACAGAAGTCAACCACAAAAGACAAAACCTAAAATATTCCATTTAAGGCCCTCAACTTTCCAAAAGTGACATAAATGGTCCCTAAGCCTAAATGGGCCACACCCGGATCCAAAATCCCTAAAGCCTTAATGGGCCTAAAAACCCTAAATAACCTTACCCAGATACCCTTTAAACCAAAAGCCCGATCCAAAAGCCCAATTACCTAGTCTACTTCTTTT
>BQNB010166256.1:0-14133 GCA_026074375.1 Tanacetum coccineum | reverse complement strand
AGAGAATAGAGGATTGCCAAGGTGGCTTGTCTTTTTCATGGAGAATAGGTTAAGGTGATTTGTCATTTCATGGGGGAAAAGGTTAAAAGGATTTGTCTGGTAGCAAGGTACAAGTGACATGGACGAAGAGTGAATAGTAGAATGGCGGGTAAATGGTTTTATTGTTTAATTTGTAACGGGAGTTAGGGGTAAAGTTGGGTGTAGGGACTAACGGTGTAAATGGTTTGGGACTAATGGTGTAAATCGATGAGGACTAACAGTGAAAACCCCTAGGGACTAACGGTGAAAGGGGATAAGGACTAGAGGTGTAATGGATCTAATGGGATAATGGTTAAGTGTATTTGGGCTTTTGGATTGGGCCGGTTGTAATGGTTTTGGATTTGGACTTTATAAAGGCTTTTGATTTAATAGAAAAGCTTAATGGGCTGACTCGGCCCATTAACTTGGGTGCGGATTGGCCTATTTAAGATGCACATGTCTTCGGCTTTAATTTTTAACGCTCATTCCATTCCCGTGCTCGGTTTTGTCGGTTTTGGCTTTGTTTTTGTCCTTTAGTGAATATCCGTTACCTGCACAACACAAATAGCAAAACACACATATATTTGGCGTTTTATGTCCGTTTTTTGTCATTTAGGCTCATTTTTATAGGTAAAAGGTATGTGTAATTAAGCACATACGAGTTCCAGTGTTAGCTCTGTCTTAGTCTGCATTATCCCTTTTCTTACTTTTACTCCTTTTGTATCATACCTAAGGACTTTTATTCTATCTAATGGAATGTCCTTGGGTAGATCCCTCCAATTATGGCTAGATCATAGGAACAAATACCTATACTTAACCACTTTATAACTACGATAAAAGTAAGTACATTGTCGTTCTTTGGGTATTGTTCTCATTGCCTTAAAACCATTTGGAAAAACTCAATCAAGGTACTTGTGATATTGATACGTCCAAATTAACACACACACACACACACACACATCTCAACACGTGCATCGATATTCGAAAACGTTTAGCACATGAATGGTGAAGCTCGCACTAGAGTCTTTAAGATCACATCATTAGCCATATATTTTAATCACATTTTCTCCCCTTATCAAAAATGTCAAGTCTATTGATATTTTAGATATCAAAAGATTAAAATTTATGCTTACAGGGAGAGAAATGTTCCAATTATTCACAAGCCATATAAGGAACATTTTAATGCTCCCCCCTTAATATTTGAGGGTATATAAGATAGTGCTGAGTACGATAATTTTGAAAGATTTTGAATTTACTAAGAAATTCTTAAAAAATTTATACTCGAGCACTACTTATATTCACCATTTTCAAGTCTACACTACATATATATATTCACAAGACTATGTATGAAGACAGACCTGAATATGTTCAAATCGAAAATGACAAAGTCATTCTATCCACGTCAGCAATCTGTAGTCATACTCGATAATAATCCTTTTGGAAATTGTCATACTCCCCTAAACCAGGCAATCCAATTCTTCAGTAGATTCAATGCAAATGTGCAAGCCGCATCAAGAGTCTTGATGTTAAAGGCACAAATATCGCAAAGTACACAACTAATTCGAAATCGTAACACCAAAGTCAATTAAGTCTCGGATGTCCGTATTTCTCCTTACACGATAGTGATGATATAAATTGAAACACCAAAGTCAACTAAGTCCCGGATGTCACAATTATTCCCTCTAAGTAGTCTAAATGAAAACACCTAAGTCAACTAAGTCCCAAATGTACTCATTTCTTTTTGCAGAATACTGACTAACTTAAGGAACCATCATACTTATCAAACTTATGTGTACCTCTTTTGTCAACTATTCTACTCTCTTTTTGAAATAAGCTTAGTGATTAACCGTTTGAGGAAGCATTTATTGAATCAGTAACCGATCTTCTTACGCTTAGAATAATTATTCTTACAACACTTCCCCCTAGTAATTTAAATGATGCATACTTGAAATCACAAGATATCTCTTCCCCTATGTAGTTGAAATAGTGCACTCGAAAGCAACAAGTTAAACACTGATTTTCTCTGCGGTTATGACATATGTCTTCCTGGAATGACCTAAAATGAGAATAGGGTATGCATTACTGCTATCACTGTGTGCAACATTATCTTTCCTTTGTATAATATATTTCCTTCCTTTAGACTGTTTGATACCTCGAAATCAGCAAAACCTATTACGCACATATACTTGAGATCGTGTTCAAAGAATTAATAAGCTTAAATCTATTCCGTGAGAATCAACTTCAAGGCTTTTTAAAACTATGAAAGTATTTCCAAGCATTCCTAAGTCTTTTACAAACAATAGGTATTGGCAATATTGAACGAATGTAGTTTAAAGCCTGAATTCACTAAGTCTCAAATTGCAAATAAGTCTATAAAGTTTTAAACAAATAACGTCTAAAGCTCTTGTAGTTAATATAAGTTAACTCCCTTTTAATTTGTTATCCGTCATTATCAAAAACTTTATCCGTTTATTTTGTAACTTAATTGTAAGACCAGGTTTTAAAAGATTATTTGATGAAAATTTCCCCCCCTCAAATAATGACCCGTTTTCTATTTAAAGAGTTGTAGTCATTGTTTGAGTGGTTGATTATCTTTTTAATCTTTTTGTGATTACTGAAAACACTGATTCATTATGAAAGAGCAACTTTTTACCAATAAAAATAAGATTTTCTCTTATTTTTGATCAAAGAAAATGCACTAACACGTATCATTATTTGTTATATAGGGAGGCCACGGGTTGTAGTTGGCAAATAAACACAAGCCTTTGCATGGTCATAAAGTAGACCATCCCCGAGAATAAATTCCCGTTATGAGAGCTACGTTTCTCTGTATTGAAATACTTTCCTTTAAAATGATGATCGGGTTTGCTAACTTGATATAATAGCAACCATTTTGGCATGATATGAAAACAATTTAAACTTCTGCTTCGAACTTCAATTTACAACTCGTAACACCCAATTATTAATGAACATTGATCTAGATGACCGTAAGATGTTCGATATTCAGAAGACAGCATGAATACTCTTTTATATTTTTCTCTCATTGTTTATTTATTTGTAATTATCTTACTGTTTATAATTTTGTCATTGCTTTATAGAAATTTATAAACATGTCAAATAGCAAAATAAATATATTTTGTGTGTTCTTTTTATGATCCTATATTATTTCACATAGTATACAAGAGCACTTACTCATCTTTTGAGAGCGAATAAAATTAGCGCACTAGAATGCGTACAAACTTTCTTCCTTGAGGAAACCCGGTTCCTGAAGTGCGTTTCTTGACAGCACAGCCATTAAATAAGCTTCGTTTATATGCCTGATGGCATTACATGTCAACCATTGATTAAACGACCGAGTTCACAGTCTGGACAAGTAACTATAGGATCATCATAGATGTTGTATTGAGATGTGTAGAGCCAACCCGACTTCCAATTGCCAAGGTATAGTTTGAGCTATACCTTATGCATTGTACACATTGAAGAGCAATGGACATAAATAGAAACATTTAGATCACATATGTAAGTGTTAGGAACCGAAGTGGTTAGCAATTCCTTAGACTCTATAATCTTTAGGTTGCACCAAACTCGAAATACGCAGATAGCATTTGTTTCTTTAGGTCATCGCACCTGAGATGTGCAACTACTTGCTTCTATGTTTCTATTTACAGTTGCATTTAACACGTTTTCACTAGAGAGGCAACATATTTAGTGGGCAGTGAATCATAGCTTAAAGTCGACACTAGATTCACTATAGTGAAAAGTCCTTCACTTATGGGCTAATCTCACATTTCAATTCCAACATATTTACACATTTACAGTAGTTTTACCCATTCTATCTTGATAAAATCTCTCATCTACACTAGCCTCACTATTGCTGATATCTCTATTCAACTTTAGACAAATGATTGTACAAACACTCACAAATCTATGTCTGCATTAAAAAAGAAAAAAGAAAAAAAAAATAAAAAAAAAAAAAAAAATAAAAAAAAAAAAAAAGGGGGGGCAAAAAAAGCATTTGTTCATTGTTAAGCACACAAATTTAGACTTACAATCTCTTGTCAGAACTAGTGCTTAGCATTCCTAGTGTGGGCTGTCTACTTTTTGGTATATTTCTGGTTCTGCACTTAATGTGTGTAAGATCCTATATGTTCATTTGATTGTCAGCTGGCGAGGTTTGATCTGCTAGACATATATAGAACATGTGTTACGATGTGTAGAAGGTACTGAAGTTGGTCATGGTCTGAGTCTGAGGTGATACATCATACTTTGAAAATTTATGTGTTATTTGTTTGATGATTCATAGGTCTTTGCAAAAGTTACTTTTCTAGCTTTGTTCATATGGGTGTAACGACAAGCCACTTTTTCACTCTCAATGGGGAACTGGACATGTATAGACTAACATTATAGCTAACAACTCCTAAATCTATTCGTAAGATATGATGCAAGCATAAGGCTAGCGCATTATCCAAAGGATATTGAGTTCGCTAGTCATTGTATAGCATTGTTCTTAGTGATCCTAAGTAGTCTACATGTGCTTCCCTATTGTTTCTTAAGATTATGGGAGAGATGGTTCCAAGTCTTACCATTAATGCACCTACGAGGCATTCACTTTTTAGTGGCTTTATTTATTCTTATTCACAGGTTCAGTCGACAAGCAATAAACACCACTTTCATTTAGTTGGTTAAATTCTTCTGTCAGCGTTCATTACGAAAAACAATTTCTTGAGTTGAGCATTAAATCGAATTTTTCAACAAATTATGCATTGATTGAGCATTAAAGCAATCACATGTTTCTTAATGATAGAATACGGTGTTTGTTGATCGAGTCATAAAGATTGCAATGATAGTCCATGTTTCAGAATGTTCATTCCCAGGCAATAAGCTTTGACGACCCTATGATCCACTATCAAAATTTAATCGTTTTAATCTCTTTAATTCTCTTTTGACCTTATCCATGATTCACATATTTTCCACATAAAGACTCTAATTTCACTCTTGCACATCTGTTTAAATTACCGTGTACATGGTTCTCCATGCGATCTATAGAGCTTTACAATCATTTAATTCAAAATATTGATCAAACTTGGAAGCACTTTGATTTAAGAAACATGAATTGTCCGCTCATTGAAAAAATTTCTCGATTAAGTTGAGTATCAACCTTATCTAACAAATGCAAGGTTTTGTCAAAGAGTGGTAATAACTATCTGAACAGTTTTAAATCTAAGTTTCCTTATCAATGAAATACCTTTTTGGTTGAGAAGCTCAGTCACAATGTGTGAGAACTTTCAGCATCATATGCACATATCACAAAGCATTATTCCACTTAGAAGGAAGTTCGAAATTATGTTCAACATATATATATTTGATTGATGACTTGTTTCCTTAAGAGTCTGTTCGTTTTAATATAAAAACTGTGATTTCCAATATTCAACTTCTCAATTAACTTCAAACGTTTTTGACTCTTAAACGATCAAATGTGCAGCACCTTGTAATACTAGCTTGAATGAAATAGAGCATGTTCAGGACTTCAAAAAAGTTCATCAATAAAATATTAGATCGGAGCATGTACTTGATATAACAGTTCTTCAATGAAGCTTTTACACTTGGAAATTATTTTATCCCTAAAAACAAAGGTTCATGTATGTTCAAGCAGCCCACGAGCCCTCAATTAGATTGTGATGAGGCCATGGGTTTCTTTCTATTGAACAGTAGCCACGTCAAAAAACGAGGCAGATTTTGTGTGTTTAATTCTCAAACTCGTATTGAACTCATCATGACTATAGGAAATTTTTATCGAACTCAACTTGGTGGGTCTACAGAGGAAAGGACTAGGATCTGAGATTCATAAGAATGTCTAGGACCAAAAGGAGCTTGTTCAAGTAGAATAATTTCAGTTTTGTGGAATAAATCATTTTCAATCTGAGAGAGTATGGATTAAGAGCATGCATAAACACTGATGAGTATTAACTTTCGTTTCTAACATCATTGGATCTGTTGTTTTAAAAGCATTTTTTGAACTGACTCTCTTCACTAGCATAAGGGTCTCTCGAAGTCGGGAATCACAATAGCACTAGTGTTACTAATGACATTACCATCATAGAGCTTTGGTTCTAACTTGTTGACTTTCTTCAGATAGAAAGGATTTTGAAAACCAAGAGCTTGTTTAGTGGTATGATCATAGAAAAACTAAGGTTTTGTCAACATATGAACAGTTTGTGCTGATTGATCTCTTTTAAAAACAATATTATCCAGCTGTTTGATCTTCTTTTCTAAAGCAATTTCTCTATCAATGTTTCGAGATTCTTCTTTCTTAAAATCATTTTTGAGAAGAGTAACTGTTTGCATTAAAGATTATTTTCTTTTAACATGTCTCAGAAAGAGTTTGTTTAAGACGATCAATCTCTACGACAGTTCACAATGAATAATGAATTGTTATCTTTACTTATAAATCAACATTTTGTCGATTCTTCAAAACTTGACTTGTTTTATATCTTTCAAGCTCACAGTTTAAAGTGAATCATTGACACTTTTATTGTTCCTAGATTTAATCTTGGTGCAATTTAATTACTTGGTCTTTTTCAGTTGTTCAATATCACACATAATATCAGTAGCATACTAGTTGTGCAAGATGAGTTGGGAATCTGAACAGTAATGCGGCCATTTTGAGTGAATTCATTGTCACATACTTAAGATAAGGAATAGTATATTGGGCTATCACGTGGTTATATCAGTCTCTGAATGGTTTACAACACTCCGAGCTGGTCTCAAAAGACAGCATTCGCATGCATAGCTTTGATTTATCATATTGTTATCCATAGTATGTCAGGATTGTGATGACCTCAGCAGAACATCAGAAGTCATAGACTGTGAGATATTGGCCATAAAAACTTGGTTGTGCATTAGTACGCCATCACAAATCTGATCATATACCTCACTCCATCTGCTTGAAAGTCATTAGTTGATCCCACTGTGAAATAGCCTGCGACCAGAATCAAATCTTTCTCCAGTAACTGCCAAACTATGCAAAGTTATGGCTATTTGCCTGCAACCGATCACTTGCTTCGCATGAAGTGTGCTAACAACACTATTGCTTGAGCCATTTGTATCGTTCTTTGATTGAGTATAACAGCACTCAGCTATAGGAAATCAATATACCGCTGATTGATTCACGTCAAACTACACGTGATATAAATATATATAATATATAAATACGTAATAATAAGGAGGATAATCAATAATAGTATAGTAAGTATTTTCCGTCGGGTTCTAGAAAATCGCTTTTAACCAAAGCAATTATCAAAAACCTCCCGGGTCGTTTCCTCGGCGAGAAGTGAATGGAAATCTACGTTCAAGTTGTAAATCGAGCTTGATTATCATTTAAGTTTTTTTTTTGGGTTTGGTTTTCTAAATCTACTAAAATGGAAAGCATATAAAAGGGAAACTAAACTTTTGGATTTAAACTATTTTTAAACTAATATTAATTTTAAGATTAAAAACTACAAGATTATACTAAAATTGATCTAAAAGATATAAATGATGAAAATGCTTGCTAAGTGACGTGAAATGTTCATTAAGTGCGGGTTTAAGGTTTAACGAATTAAAATCCTTCGAAAACAAATTTCAAGAAATTAAATGACAAGTAAAGTAAAGTGCTTTTTAAAATAAATGACAAGTATTTAAATTGCATTAAAAGTAAATGACGGTAAGTAAATTGGAAAATTCTAATGACTATTAATTTTTTAAACCTTTTTAAAACCGCACTTAAATTCCAAATCACTAATCACTTAGCAAGCACTAATGAACTACTCACTAATCATAACAAATAAACTAGCAACAATCATAAGATCAAACATAAACATTTTAAGCTAATAATTCTAAACTACTAGTATTAAAAAGGGAAAAAGGGTAACTGAATGAAGAACCGCAATGATATAAAACCAACCGATCTTACAAACTTAATAAACAAATAAGTTTATCACTTTAAAGCTTTTACTTTACTAATTAGCGAATAAAGGTGTCAACTTTATCTACTAATTACTTTCATAAAAACAATAAGGAAATCCCCAAGTATCCCTTGGACAATTCCACTCACAAAGATATATATATAGAATACGTATATTACCGGATAAATATGATTACCCGGGTCGTTTACCCAACGACTAGTGAAATTGAAACCTCGTTTTAGTCCGGATTATGATTTGAATTAAGAAATTAGATGATTTGATAAGCTATGACTAAAAAAAATTAAAATGGAAAATTAAAGGCACTAAATCAATTAAACAAATACGGGAAACAATTAAAACTCGACAATTAAGCAAACCTACTAAATTCCTACTTAAATTTAAACCTAAAATTGCAAATTATTTTAACCTCATTAAATGTATGGGAAAATAAAAATTTTAAGAAAAAGAAAAATATTTTTTTTAGATTATTTTTGAATTTCTTTTTAAGAATTAAAAAACTATTTAAAACTAATTTAATCCTAGAAAATATTAAAAATATATAAAAATTAATTGAAATTAATTTTCCTAATAACTAAGTAAAAAAGAAAAATTTTAGAAAAAAGATTATTATTTTTGGCTTTTTTAGATTTAAAGATATGATTTTTCTAAATTTAAACTAATTAAAAACTTTAAAAGTAATAAAACTATTAAAAATAAAAATCCTAAAAATTTTATAAAAATTATACTGAATAAAGAAAATATGCAGAAATTGTATAAAAATAAAAGCCCTAAATTTTTATATTTAATAAGCTTTAATTTAAACTTATTAAAATCTAAACTCTAATTTATGATTAAAATTATTGATAACTAAAGAACTTAACTAAGGACTAACTATGCAAGTCTTAAAGGACTAAGAGTACAAGGCTAAACTATAGAGGGACAAAACTATAAAACCATAAAAAATTACAAATTTCTACCGGAGGCCCCAACCCGATTCCAAACTTTAGTCCATTGTGGGGCTTAAAATAAGTTGAAACTTAAAAGTGCTTTTCAGCAAAAACTTAAAGAAGCAAATTTATTAAAAATATGCTGGGGGGAACAACTTAACAAAAGCATATGGTCTAAACCCACTAATAAGCTCTTAAACAGCTTATTTATAAGCTGTTCTCAGAAAGTGGCTTTTTCCTTTGGTTTTTACTTAACAGCTTGTAAAAAGCTCAAATGAAGCTTATATTTGAAAACAAAAGAAGTCCTAGGTAGCTTATAATGTGTATTACTTAGAATTGATGAAAGCTAATTTTCCTAGAAAACAATTTTAACCAACAGAAAGTGATGAGGATGCTAAACTCAGGAATTAAGCTAAAATGCATAAAATCAAATTAAGCTAAAAGGCTCTAAAAGCAAATCTAGATTATGAGCTTCTGAAAACTTATTAAGCTAATTATAAACTAACTATTTAAGCAATAAAATCTACTAACTTAAGCTAGAATTCAGATTTTAGAAACTAAATATTTAACCTACTGTTTTTTGTATTTTTGACTGTTTAAAGCTGAATTTTGATGCAAAATAACTAGGACAATAAGCTAGAAATAAAATGTAAGTCCTTAATCTATATTAAGTATAATAAACTATAAAATACTAAAAGGTAAGCTACTAGATCCTAACATTGCTAGCTTAAATTGGGGCCTCTCATAATATCAGCTTCTATAGTACTAACTTGTGTTAAGTACTGTTGGGCAATTGGCAATAACCACAAAGACTCAAATGCGGACTTCCTTATGAGTACTATACTCTTAACACAACTTATTGTTGGTATAGAATACAAATTGACAGCGAAAATCCAAGCCTTAAGGGCTTTGGATCAAAAAATTCTCAAGCAAAAAGAAAGGAAATAACTATGCCCTGGTGTAATGAACAAAGGAATAATGCATATTCTTACTACAAGCTAGAATTTAAAATTTAAAAGCTATACTAATCTAACTACTGTTTTTGAGTTTTTGGCTTTTTGGTGACTTTTAAACTAGATTGTAATATAGCAAATAAGTTTGGAAATGAAAAACAAGTCCTATTCTATATTAAGCTATATCTATACTATATCCTACTTAACTATAAGCTCCTAAAAGTTATGTTTGCCTAGCTAAGAATTGAAACAAAAGTGCAAAATGCAAAAACAACAAGTGCAGGTTATCAAATGGGTAAACCTGCACTTATACACTCTTAGTGAGTGTTTTCAAACACAATTCAAGTATAAACAAAAGCTCATAGAGCTTGGATCAAGATTAAGCAAGCAAGTCAAATGGCACTTTTTGCCCTGGTGCTAAGACCTACAAGTTAAGCCATAACTTTTTGAAAAATTAAATCTAACTTTTAAAAACTGTTTTCCTATTGACCTTAAGAGAAACTAAAGCTAACTCAAGTGTTTTGCACTAAAATATTTGACTATATGAGGTCAAACTTATTTAAACCTCTAGCTAAACAAGAGGTACCAATTAAGGCAGCTACAAGCTCACTAGCTTAATAATAAGCTAGGGTAATAGTCCATGAGGATCCTTCCATTTTAGATCCCCCTTCTATAGCTTAAATCCAATAAGTCCAAGGTAAGGTAATAGTTTTTAAGCTGATTTTAAAGTAGTTTAAGTAAAATTAAGGTTAATTAAGCTCAATCATGAGCTTAGAGACTCATGAGAGCTTATGTGTAGCTTATGGCTTTAGCTTAACAATTGATATGAAAATAAAGAGATTATGAGAGATTATCTAAAAACTGAATTATCATTAAAAAAACTTGGTTACAATACTTGAAATGAAAGTTACAATGTTTAAAAGGAAAATTAAGCTGGAAAAAGGAAATTAAGCTAAAACATAAATCTAAAGCTACAAGCTAAAAAACTAACTAGGTGAAAAGATGTGTTTTCCTGTGTGAACTGTTGAGGGCTATTTATAGCTGAACAAAGAACCTTCTAGCCCCTTGCCTTCATCAATCATCCACCCTTGATCTTTCTTTCATTTTTGATCTTTGCTTTTGGCCATTGGATCACTAAGTGACCTCACACGGATTGCCAACGTGGCAATCCATGTGAGGCACACTTGTGTTTCTTCTCTGAGTAGATTAGCACAAAAACCCATCACTATGTGTGCTTTCCCCATGGCTGACGTGGTTATGAGCTTGAGTGAACTTGATTAGTCCATTGATATGACTGATTTGTCCTTGCCATTGTGTTTAGGAGCTCATGAATTGACTATCGCACCCTTTGATTTCTATTTGCCCCTTGTTTTTAACTGAGTGGTGGATTGTAGGTGATGATGAATAGTAAAAATAAGAATGGCGCCCTTTTTTTTATAACTGAAAACGGGGTAAAATTTGTTTTAAACTTTGGCCTATTGACATAATTGGCCCTTGACATTTGTTTTCTCATTTCTAGTTATAAAAAGTTTTGGGACAATGCAAGTTTGGTCCCTGGAGTTTTATGAAAAGGTTAATGGACTAGGATTTGGGCTTATGGTTATGGGCTTGGATCCGGGTAAGGCCCATTTAGGGTTTAGAAGGCCCATTAAGCTTTCTAGGGCCCAATAAAAGGTGAGGGGTCATTTTTGGACATTTATGAACTTGAGGGACTAGAATTGGATTGTTGTGAGGTTTTGTCTTGTAGTGGTTGATTTCTGTTGACCATTGTTGACTGGATTTGACTGAGGGCTTAACTTTTCTGGCTTTGCTTCCGGCTTTTGATCACTCTTTTGTACTCTTCTGATTCTCGTGTCCGTGCTTGCCCGTTTTTGACTGTTTTCTTGTGATTTTTGATATATCCGTACCTGCACACACAAAACACAAATACAAGCATATTTTTGCCATTTTTGGTCTGTTTTGGGTTTAATTGGGTTATTTTAGGTACAAACGGATATGTGTATTCTACACTTATCAATGATCATTAGTTAAGATATTGGCAAAGCTTAGATCTACATTAGGCCTAAAAGAGTACATCATCTTTTAATTTCTCTCTTCTAAGTAGGAATACTGTAGAATGAAGATAAATATTTGATATTTACTCCAACTTTTAAGAGAAGTGGTAGTCAAAAGATGAAAAAGGAGATTTCTTTCAGATTTCCAAAAGACGAAAGCTAAATTATCCAAATAAACTCTTATAAACATTTTCCGTGTCATGTCATATGCGATGATCACAGTTAGTGTTTTGCACCCCAAGTATGTAAAAATATGAACATACCAAAAATTGTACAAAGTAATATATGAAAGAAAAGAATCTTACATCATCATCATCGTCATTGTCATCTTTTTGTTCTGAATCTAATTCATTTCTCCCATTATTTGTCCCTAATAGCTTCTTTAACTCCTTTTCAGATTGGCTCAACCCTCCTCCCTTTTTCTCCATTCTCTTCATCTTCTTCACCCTAAAAATTAGAATATACTTGGAATTGAATCACATGTTGCGATAAAAAGATATAAATGAACAATCGCATGAAAAGCAAACAATCCCAGACAGAACCTACCAGCTGAATATTACTAACGGGTTAGTGAATTATGTATTGCCAGGTATGCCTAGAAAACAGTGATATGCAAATAGAAGTATCAAGAAATTACCTTAAGAACACGAAGCGTCTGGGAAACACTTTTCTCCATTAACTGCTGCCTTAAATCCTTAGCCCAAACAGCTTGCGTAACATCGATATTGGCAGCAATTAATCAACCAAATTGTCTCAGTTAATTTTAGGCCATTTGCTCAACCAAATTGTTCCAGTGAGCAATTCGAACCCCACCAGCTTCTGCACTCGAGGCTACCCTTAGCGAGCAATCCGATCAGGTTTGGTTGAGGCCGATTTTGCCATTTCACAGCCATAGCACCCAACTCAGCAAACGCTATAGACATCACAGCAAACCCTTAAAATACAACTCATTCATAGATTTACGGATAATATCGCAAAAATGCAATTGAATATCAAAATCCTTGATCAAATTATGGTATTCTACATTATTCCTATTATATCCTGTTTTTCTGATTTCTTATATCTTATCGCTATTTGAATATGCGACTACTGCATTAAACTCTTTTTGAGAAAGTAACAACTTGCGTTAACATATAAGTAGCGTAACTTCAACTACAGAATTGTGCATAAATTAAAGGATTCGAAGCATGCTACAAATAACCTATAATACACTTTCTTCTACTAAAAACAACATTCGAAGCATATCATTAGTTTTCTTTCCTGTTCTCGAAACTAAACCAATCTTTTCCCAAAAATATCATAATGATGCACCGACACACTTTTTTCTCAAACAGAACACTCAGATGCTATATTCTACAAAAAAGTTATACAATACCATTTTTAGAGTATCTTTGTTCAGATAAATAAGGTTACTATCGTAATTTGAAAGTAAATTAATCATACAAAATACGTTAACCTTTTAAGTAGTCTAACAAAAAAATATTGTTGTGCAAACCCGACTTGTATGAACTGTAATAAAAAGGCAAAGTAGTATTACCTTGCTTACTTTGTAGGTGGAATGGTAATTCAAGATTAACTGCGACTAAGAATAATTTCCACCATCACAAATCTAAATGAAGCCTAATATTGATAAATCCTCGATCTGAAAAAAATATCCTAATATGAACATTCTTAATTTTTTATTGCTATTGTGGCACTACGATAAACAACTTAAAAAAAGATCAAAAAAATTTCCTTACAGTATATGACCGGTTTAGTTAGCTGTAGTTGCATCGATACCGGAGATGTTATTATGGGCGTCCTTGAATTCTCAAGAAAGCTCTAGCTCGGGCTACAACTGATTTGAAGGCAGCTTATGCAGCGTCTTTAGTATTCTTATATTTTTTCGGACCCTTCCTCGACTCCGTAAAACTCAACATCAGCCGAAACCCTTGAGATGGTCTTGGTCACATTAGATTTTGATTCACTCACCCTGAAAACAACAATTATTAAAAATATCATAATGGGTCAGCTAAAATTTGGGCAGTTCTATAGAGTTTGAATTTTGTTACATGTTTGAAAAACGGAGACGAATCATCCAGTTTTACAAAACTGTCGTTCACTACAACAATAATAGCGTTTAGGATCTTCATCATGGTCTCTAAGATCGAGTGTCGGGCGATAGTTTTGTATCATCTAACAACATCAAAACATACATTCAACGCTAACTTTCTTACCC
>BQNB010166255.1:0-14133 GCA_026074375.1 Tanacetum coccineum | reverse complement strand
ATACCATTGTATGGAGGAACAAGACTGAGATAGATACATTAAGCCTAGATGATCTTTACAACAACCTGAAGATCTATGAATCAGAGGTCAAAGGAACATCAAACTCAAGCACAAACACGCAAAACGTAGCCTTTGTGTCCTCAAACAGCACCAGCAGTACAAATGGAGCAGTTAATACTGCTCATGGTGCTACAACTGCTAGCACTCAAGCTACTGCTGTTAAATCAACAACAATTGACAACTTGAGTGATGCTGTCATATGTGCTTTCTTTCTAAGTCAACCAAACAGTCCATAACTTGACAATGAGGACTTGCAACAAATTAATCCTGATGATTTAGAAGAGATGGATTTTAGGTGGAAAATGGCTATGCTAATAATGAGGGCAAGGAGATTCTTGAAGAACACTAGAAGGAAGTTTTCTGTGAATGGTACTGAGACCATTGGGTTTGATAAGTCCAAGGTGGAGTGTTACAACTGCCACAAAAGGGGACACTTTGCAAGAGAGTGCATCGCTCAAGAATAACAAGGAAATAGGGAGAAACATGAAGGGTTGTGCCAGTTGAGACAACTACTTCTCAATGCTTTGATCTCATGTGATGGTCTTGGTGATTATGATTGGAGTGATCAAGCAGAAGAAGGTCCAACTAACTTTGCACTCATGGCTTACTCTTCTACAAGTTCTAACTCAAAGGTATCTACTGATTCAAATTGTTCATCATCTTGTTTAGAAAATGTTAAAATTCTTAAAGAACAGAATGAAACAACTATTAAAAGACTTAAGGCATCTAAAATAAATGCTATACTTATAAAAACAGCCTTTTAGAGTCTGTAAATGCAAGACTTCATGGTTTATAAGACCAAATTAAGTCTGTTTATGTAGAAAGATATCAGCTCCTTAAATAACGTAAGATTTTTTAAAAGAAGTAGCCATTACAAGCTTTGGAGAAAGTTGGACTGGCTCAAAAACAAAAATGATGAAATTTCAGCTAACAATAGAAAAAATTGAGAATTCTTACTAAAGCTTAAGCAAACTAATGATGTCAGATAGTTGAAAAGTGCAAACAGGTTTAGGGTTATTATGTTGTTCCACCTCCTTATACAGTGAAACTTTATGGCCTCAAAACCTGATTTTTCATTCTTGGTCTAAAGGGAGTTTGTAATGAGCCTATAGTTACTGAAGCCACAGTTAAAAAGCCTGTAGTTGTGCCTAGTGATGCTAAGGCTAGTATAGATAAGCCCTTAGGCAGTTAAGTAGATTAATGTGCTCAAAAAATTATTAAGGATTGGATGTCTAATAGTGACGGAAGAAAGATATAGCTCAGGCTAAAATTCAAAAGAAAACAGTTAAACCTAGTTTTGCTAAAATAGAGTTTGTTAAATCTAAAGTGACCAAGTAAAAATCTCTAGGAAAAAACAACTGTTAAAAAAGGTAATCAAAAGAGGCAGAACACGCATAGTCCTAGAGGAAACCAAAGAAACTGTAATTATATGATGTCTCAAAGATTTGGGAGTAATTTTGAGATGATTAATAAGCTGCATATGTATGTTGAAAGTGTAGATCACTGCAGTCTGAATTGTAATAACCATTAGAGACGTTTAATAATAAAAGGATGGTTATAACCAGTGTGAAAAACTATAGTCAAAGGGTGAATCAACCAGAATGTTCTAGGAATGACTCATCCCTCTGTTCCTAATAAGGAACATGGTTCCAAAAGCAATATTAATGAGGCCTGGTCTAGTATCACTTACTACTGCTAGACTAGTTAATACTGCTCAACCCAAAACAATAGTAAATAGTGCAAGACCAATGACAAATATTTTTAATAAAGCAAATTCAACTGTTAGAAGGCCCATTAACAATAAAATAGTAACTAAAAATAGTAATTTTAATCAGAGGGTTAATACTGTTAGTGGTAAGAATGTTAATACTGCTAAGCCAAAAGCATTAGTTAATGTTGTTCAGGGAAATAATGTTAATGCTGTTAAGGCCTCAGCTTGTTGGGTTTAGAAACCAAAGACTAAAGTTTTAGACCATGTTTCTAAACACAACAGTGCATCAATGAAATTTAAAAGATTTGATTATATTGATGCACAAGGCAGATCCAAGTCAGTGATGGCTTGGGTCCCCAAAAGAGACTGATTTTCTTACCTTATGTGCAGGGCAATCTACAGCAAGATTTGCAGGATCAAGGAGTGATTGATAGTGGATGCTTAAGGCACATGACATGAAACATGTCCTATCTTACTGACTTTGAAGAAATTGATGGAGGATATGTTGCCTTTGGAGATAACCCCAAAGGAGGAAAAATCACAGGCAGAGGTACAATCAAAACTGGTAATTTAGATTTTGAGAATGTGTATTTTGTAAGAGAGTTACAGTTTAACCTCTTTAGTGTCTCACAAATGTGTGACAAAAAGAATAGTGTTCTCTTTAATGACACTAAATGTATTGTTTTATCTCCAAACTTTAAGTTAACTGATGAAAGTCATGTTTTACTTAAAGTTCCTAGAAAGAACAATATGTATAGTGTTGATTTAAAGAATATTGTTCCTAAAGGAGGTCTAACTTGTCTCTTTGCAAAAGCCACATCTGATGAATCTAAACTTTGGCATAGGAGGCTTGGACACATAAATTTCAAAACTATGAATAAACTGGTTAAGGGAAATCTTGTAAGAGGTTTACCTTCAAAACTTTTTGAAAATGATCAAACCTGTGTTGCTTGTCAAAAAGGAAAGCAACATAGAGCTTCTTGTAAGTCCAAAATAGTAAGTTTAATCAGCCAACCTTTACATATGTTGCACATGGATTTGTTTGGTCCAACATTTGTAAAAAGCTTAATGAAAAAGATGTATTGCCTAGTTGTCACAGATGATTACAGTAGGTTTAGTTGGGTTTTCTTTCTAGCTACTAAGGATGAGACTAGTGGCATTCTTAAGTCCTTTATAACTGGAATAGAAAATCTAATAGATCAAAGGATGTGACAATAGAACTGAGTTCAAGAATAAGGAGATGAATTAGTTTTATGAGAGAAAAGGTATTAAAAGAGAATTTAGTATAGCTAGAACTCCTCAACTCTGAAATGATGTAGCTGAGAGGAAATTATAGAACTCTAATTAAGGCTTGCTAGGGGTACATGCTTGTGGATTTAAGATACCTACTACTTTTTAGGCTAAAGCAGTTAATACTGCTTGCTATGTGCAAAATAAGGTATTAGTAACTAAGCCTCATAACAAGACCCCTTATGAACTTTTTCTTGGTAGAAAACCAACTTTAGGTTTTATGAAACCATTTAGGTGTCTTGTTACAATTCTTAATACCATAGATCACTTAGGCAAGTTTGATGGTAAGGCTGATGAAGGATTCTTTGTTGGGTACTCAATCAATAGTAAAGCGTTTAGAGTATTCAACTTGTGGAACCAGGAGTAGTTAAGAGAAACTGCTTGTCCCTATTTAGTGAGAATACACCTATTATTGCAGGAAGTGGACCAAATTGGCTTTTTGATATTGATGCACTAACAAAGTCAATGAATTATAAGCCGGTTTATTGGCAGGTAATTTAGTTATTGGTAATGCAGGTACAAAAGCATGTGATGATGCAAGTAAAGCTAGAATGGAGACAATACCTGCCAAAGATTAGATTTTGCTACCATTGTGGCCTGCTGATATACCATTCTCTCAAATTTCAACAAGTTCTCCTAATGCTGGATTCAAACCTTCAGGAGATAATGAAAAGAAGGTTACTGAAGAACCAGGAAAAGAAGGTGGTGATCCAAGTAAAGAGGGTGAAAGTAATGATCAAGAGAAGGAGGATAATGTTAACAGCACTAACGATGTTAATGCTGCTAGCACAAATGAAGTTAATGATGTTGGTGCAAAAACAAGCATTGATCTTCCTGATGATCCAAATATGCCTAAATTGGAAGATATTGTTTATTCAGATGATGATGAAGATGTTGGTGCAGAGGCTGACATGAACAATTTGGATGCATTTATGCCTGTCAGTCCTATTCCAACTACAAGAATACACAAAGATCATCATGTTGAACAAATTATTAGAGACTTGAATTCAGCACCTCAAACAAGAAGAATGACAATGAATATGGAAGAACATGGTTTGTTTAGTTCAGTTCAGCAAAGAACAAACCATAAAGACTTTCAAAATTGCTTGTTTGCTTGCTTTTTATCACAAGAAGAACCCAAAAAGGTAATTCATGCATTGAAGGATCCAAGCTGGATAGAAGCTATGCAGGATGAGCTTCTACAATTCAAATTACAAAAGGTTTGGACCCTGGTGGATTTACCAAATGGCAAAAGGGCCATAGGTACTAAATGGGTTTACAGGAACAAGAAGGATGAAAGAGGCATTGTGATAAAAAAAATAAAGCAAGATTGGTTGCTCAAGGGTACACACAAGAAGAAGGAATTGACTATGATGAAGTCTTTGCCCCTGTTGCCAGAATTGAAGCAATTAGGCTATTCTTAGCCTATGCCTCATTTAAAGACTTTGTGGTGTACCAGATGGATGTCAAGAGTGCTTTTCTTTATGGTAAGATTAAAGAGGAAGTCTATGTTTGTCAACCACCAGGATTTGAAGATCCAGACTTCCCTGACAGAGTATACAAAGTAGAAAAGGCACTTTATGGACTGCATCAAGCTCCCAAAGCTTGGTATGAAACCTTGTCAACTTATTTATTGGTCAAATAGGGTTTAGGAGGAAAATAGACACGATAGTTTATCAGAAGGGACAAAGGGTGATATTTTGTTAGTTCAAGTGTATGTAGATGATATCATTTTTGGCTCTACAAAGAAGTCATTATGCACTGAGTTTGAGAGAGATGGATAACAGTTCAAATGTGGTTCTATGGGTGAACTCACATTTCTTAGGACTGCATAGTAAAGCAGAAGGAGGATGGATTTTTATTAGTCAAGACAAAGTATGTGACTGAGATTTGAAATGAAGAAATTTGGTTTTACTGATGTAAAGACGCAAGCACCCCTTGGAAAACTTAAAACTTTGCTCAAGGTTAGATGTTGGTAAAGAAGTGGATGTTCATTTATAAAGATCAATGATTGGTTCATTGATGTATCTTATTTCTTCAAGACCTGATATTATTTGCAGTGTGTGCCTGTGCAAGATACCAAGTCAACTCAAAAGTATCACATCTTCATGCTGTGAAAAGGATTTTTAGGTACTTAAAAGGTCAACCAAAATTAGGCCTTTGTTATCCAAAAGATTCACCTTTTGATTTGGTAGCATACACTGATGGTGTTTATGATGGAGCCAAGCTTTGGATAGAAAGATACAACAGGAGGTTGTAATTTTTGGGTGTAAATTGAATTTCATGGCAGTGCAAGAGCATGAATGTGGTTACTATTCCCATAACAGAGGTTGAATATGTTGTGCTTTCAAGTTGTTGTGGTCAAGTGCTTTGGGATTCAAAATCATTGCTTGACTACTGGGTTTATAACTTTAGCATACAATGTTTCTATATTGATAATGAGAGTATATATGCATAGTTAAGGAACCCTGTTTTTCATTCATAAATGAAAGCACATTGAAGATAGACATCATCTTTATCAGAGATTACAATGAAAAGAAGCTCAATTCAAATGATCAAGATTCATACTGACCAGTTTGTTGCGATGTGCTTACTACAAGAGGATTTTGATGCAAGTAGATTTCAATATTTGATTGCTAGTATTTGAATGCTCAATCTTTAAAGTCTTGATTATGAAAATGGTGAGGTAAACATAATTATGAGAATTTGTGAGTTGAAAAAATAAAAAGAGAGAATTTGTGAGTTGAAAATCAGAATTATAGATGTGTGATAAAAACATATAGAGTGTTTTGGTGAGAAATAGAATTATGAGAAGTGGTGAGTTAAAATACAGAAAGAGATGTTTTAGTGATTTAAAAACCTAAGTGTAGTTGATATATATGTTCATGGGATCGTGACGTAAAAGAATTGAGAATGAGAGCTCTCGTAATAATATCGACAGAGAGGATGCCCGACCGTTGTGAGCTTAAACGAGTTTAATTTGACTTGATGAGGTAATGCTTATTCAAGATAGGAATAGAGATTATGCTGGTCTGATCCATAGTCTCAAATGGATGAATTGCAATTTACGTACTGTGCACTTGGAAAGTATAATGCCTAGCACTTAAGGTTCATAGATTATTATGACGTACGTTCCTAGTTGTAGTGTATGATGTGTTGGTAGGAGTATACAAACCTACTACTGAGTTGACTTACTCTAATTCGTGAGTTAACTTTACTACTTCTAGTTTGAAGTGTGTTTATGCTGATAAGATTGCTTATACGTACAAACTGCTGGTGAAAGTTCAATGCTCTGTCTGAGCGGTTCAGTTGTCACTAAATAACTTCGAAATAAGGGTTTCAGTTCACTCATTTACATTTGATGTCAGTGCCAAATCTATTTAGGATTACTAATCACTACTATCCTAAGTTAAATTTCATCCATTCTTCATCATAAAACCCAACATTATAATAACAGACCCTTCTAAAATGTGACTGGCTACTTACAATTTAGTTTCAAACGTTTTATGCTCCATAATGACACTAGTAAGCTGAGGGACCAAGTTGAAAACAAATTGTCTGATTTCTCTGAATGCTAGATTATTATTCATGCATATGCTTTACTCCTGATTTTTAACTCCCCTACTTAATAATACTAATTTGTGTATATGAGAACAATATTTATAGTAGCGAACTGAGATCTCAAAGTGCAAATACGACAGATGATCATTTGCTAAAATGGTGCCACAACCCAACAGGTTCCAAGCCCCATAGTAGAATGGGAATCGAAGCCTTAGCTTAGCGTCTACGCAAGCATCTAGTTTGATAAAGAAGAACTTCTCACGATGACGCTATGATCTAAGAAACGCGATACTATCTTGCACTTGCCGCAATGCCCACAATCTTTTGAAGACCACTACCTCAACAGAATAGCCGGTAAATGAAAAAACATCCCTCATCCGAAGCTCAACTTTCTATTACGATTCCTTTAACCCTCCAAATTGAAACATTTCTCTATTCATATATTTTGAATGCCTAAGTGATAATATGACTACTGCACTGGATGAATTTAGTTGCACTGTGGTTCTGTGCAATTTTCTGTTTAGCCACAAACCAAAAGTTTAACTTTTCTAAATTTATTTTGTCAATGCTCATGGTGAAGTACATTGGATAATGTGGTAAATTCTTGATGTAATCCAAGGTTTATACAGTCTTTTTGGTTAATCAATTATTAGACCGGGAGATGTCAAGTCATAAGAGGATTTATGTTACACCCTTTCACACTAAGAAGATCTTTGGAAATATGAAGAGGGTAGGAAAAGGCTTTTCTGGAGGGGAAACACCCTTATTTCCACAGACATGGTGGTGCACAACTTAAGAAGAAATAGGTGAAGATTCCAGCAATGCCAACTGATCCCATCTCACAACCATTCAATACTCAACCAATCATCGAGCCTCAAAAGAACATAAATTAGGAGGCCTAAGGAGAAGGTACATCTCTTGGTTACTCGCAGTCTACCGTGTTCTTAGTGATCCTACAAATGTAGTAGATGAGGATAGTATGACACTTAAGGAATTGATGGTTTTTCTTACCAAATTGCAACAAAGAGTGCTTGGACCTGGAGAAATGAGAATATTAAAGATGCTGTCAAGCTCAGGAGATTACAAGTTGAAAGAAGAGAGTCAAGAAGGTTAGAGAAGAAAAGAGGTTCAAGAACTTACATAAGATCAAGAGATTATACAATGTTGGTTTAAAGTACTAGGGTTGAATCCTATAATGAGGAAGTTTGGCGTGATCAGGTTGGTGCATCTAAACAGGGGAGGAAAATTGATGATATTGATGCTGATATAGATATTACCCTGGTGAATGATGTTGTGAATGATCAAGATATGTTTGATGTGAATGATCTTGCTGGTGAAGAAGTATTTGTTACAGAACAAGGAGTTCATGATAGTAAGAAAGATGATGTTGTTTTCAAATTTATCTGACTTGCAACAACATGTTAGTACTGCCAGTACAATTTCCAATTAGTGCTGCTACAAATTAACTGACGATGTAATATAACTTTGGCTCAAGCACTGGCAGAATTGAAAAGTGTAAAACCTAAGGTTACTACTGCTACAACAACAACTAATAAAGGAATTCTTTTTCAAGAGCCAAGTGAATCGATAACAACAACAACAACAACAATTCCTTTAAAGGACAAAGGTAAAGGTATAATGGTAGAAGAACCTACAAAGATGATAAAAAAGATCAAATCAACTTTGATGAACATGAAGCTATAAGATTACACGCTGAATTTGATAGGAGAGAGGCTTTTGCATTAAGGAAAAAAATATGAAGCCTAATGTTGGCCTTAATGAAGAATAGTTATGTATACAAGCAGATTGAGGCTAATAAGTTATTAGCTAAAAGATTGCAAGCAAGAGAACAAGAAGAGTGGACCATTGAAGAAAGGGCTATATTATTTCAACAACTCTTGGAGAAAAGAAGAAAACACTTTGCTGCAAAAAGGGCAGAAGAAAAGAGGAACAGGCCACCTACAAGAGCTCAACAAAGGAGTATTATGCTGTACTCTACTGAGAAGTATGGCAGGATGGATAGCCCACCAACACTTAAAGAACAAGTCCTTTTGACAATATTTAAAATTATTTGACCTATAGCGGATGAAAAGGGTAAACACATTTGTAGCTATGAATACAGAATTAGTGAAAGTTAGTAAAGTAAGAGTAGAAGCAGAGATAACACAAGAGAGCAGTTCAAAGAGAGCAGGAGATGAGCTTCAACAAGAGTCTATCAAGAAGCAAAAGATGGATGATGATCAAGAAAGAACTAAACTTCAAAGTTTAATGAAAGTCATTCCTGATGAAGAGGAAATAGCAGTTGATGCTATTCTTTTAGCTACTAAGCCTCCAAGCATAGTTGACTTTAAGATTCTTAAAGAAGGAAAGATCAGCTGCTTTCAAATTATAAGAGCTGATGGAAGTTCAAAGAGGTACTCAACTTTGAGGGTTGGATCGCATATGATAGAAGAGAGAAGAGTAGTGGTTTTGGAGAGATCGAGGAGAAGATTTGGAAAACATGTGGAAATTAGTTAAAAGCTAAGCATGGGTAATTACAAGGACCAGAGGAGGACAATGATGAGACGTGTTCTAATGGGTGATCTTAAAGACTATGTTTCACCCTCATGTAGAAGATCTAATTTCTCGTTCGATACTTCATTGCTTCTCAGTGAGTTCATAGCCTCACCTTTTCTCTTTTAATGGTTTTCATAAACTGTTTTTGGGAGAGAATACATGCTCGTTTTACTAAGAAAACTTATTGATTTCTACTACTTAAGCATTACATGACTATTTTTATTAAAGCTGTTACTTGCTTCCTACATGACTTTAATACATGTCTGATACATGGTTGTTTACTTATGAATTTACTAAAGCTTGATTTGCTTACTACATGATTTGAGGTCATTGAATACCTATATATGAAACCGTGAGTTTTGAACACATTATTTGTTTTAAATAGGACACAAGTGTTTTTCAATTGTATGTTATTCTAGATCATATTATTGCCTAAGTATCCTTTGCCATTAAGTCCCCTTTTTATCATGAACTGTTAGTTACTAGTGTAGTAAACGCGAGTGTTGGGGATAGATCTATCGGGATTGACCATCCCCATCTGGGTTGTGGTTTCTAGATAACCATTGACGCATTTTACATTTGAAAAAAATTCGTAGGATGTTTAGCAGCATCTGTATCTGTTTTGGGGCACAAACCTGGATTTCTGGTTTGGATCGTAATGCATGCTAAGGTTCGGTGTCATGAGCTTAGCGCAATAATATATATTTAATTTAGACTTGGAGAATCTGTTTCTCTTGTCTACACTACTTAAGTCTTGTGGTCCATTACTGAACATTTCTTGATTTATTAAATCACTACTTGGATTTCGGAACTAATACTTTTAAATGTTGTAACGCTTCTTTTCTTACTGAAATATTTCTTGAATTATTTCAATACTGCTTTTACTTAAACCTATGAATTCACCAACATTATTGTTGACGTTTTGCATGTATTTTCTCAGGTTATCATTTTGCTAGCTGAGCATTTGGAGCATTTGAGCCGCGCGGATATATTTTTGAAGGCTTTATAATTTGAGTATCAATTGATAAACGTTTTGAAAATGTTTTATATTACATTGCAATTGGAACCTGTTGTAACTCTGATATTTTATAAGAATTACCGAATGGTTGACTTTCCAAAACGTCTCGCTTAGAGTCGTTTTCTGTAACGTGTACTTTATGCTATGAAGTAGCACCCCAAGTGGTATTCCACTACGTTGTGATTTTAGGGGTGTTACACTTCTCATCCCTTTGTCGGAATGACTTCTTTTCTTCTTTTGGTTGCCTAACAAATTTACCCTTTCTTCTAAAGAACTTTTTAAATTTCCTTACGGCCATAGCATATTCTCCGTCATTGCTTCCGGATGTCGAAGTTTCATCGTCACTAGATTCTTTCTTAGCTTTCAAGGCGATGGACTTCATTCTTTCTTTTTTGCCTCTATAAATTTCAGAATCTTTTTCCATGACTACTTCATGTACTTTTAGATTGCCGATAAGCTCGTCTAGAGCTAGTGATGACAAATCTTTCGATTCTTCAATCGCCATGACCTTTGCTCTCCATTTAGGATGTAGAGCCATATGAAACTTCCTAACATAGTTTTTGCTACAGAAACCTTCATCAAGAGCTTTAAGACTAGTAATAATAGTGTTACATCTAGCCAAACCGCTATCAATAGATTCTTCTTCAAGGATTGTAAATTGTTCATATTGTTGAACAAAGAGATCAATTTTCTTATCCTTTACTTGGATATTACCTTGATGTGTGATTAACAACGATTGCCAAATATCTTTAGCCGTTTTACACATAAAAATTCTTTCATATTCCTTTTTAGGTAAAACATTGTAAAGAACAATTTTAGCTTCATTATTTTTAGCAAGTTTCTTTTTAAGATCATTACCTTGTTGTTCAAATGGAACTATTTCTAAAATTTGGTTTTCTTTGTTTCTAGCAACCGGTGGAAAATCACCATTCAAGATAATATGCCAAAGATCTAAATCTTTTGCTTTCACGTAAGTTTCAAATCTATTTTTCCAATATATAAAATGATCACTTTCAAAAAGAGGTGGTCTTTGCATAGATTGCCCTTCTATATATTTATCCGAATTCATAGATCGATTCAAGCTTTAATGTACAATATCCGAATTCTGATACCAATTGTGGAAACTAGAAGGGGGGTTGAATAGTTTTTACCGTTTTAAATTAAAACTTAGATTATCGACTTATGTGAACTCAAGAGATATACACAAGTGTATATGATAGCGATGCAATAAATAAATAAGTAATCTACGAAAAAGATTTGTTTTCATTTATGGACATTCTTATTGGTCTTTCATATTAATATAACTAACTTATAATTTAATCATGTGTTAAATTAAAAACACCTTCGGTGCCATCGGGGCCCCCTTAGCAACTCCTCCTGCACCTCCCTCCTGCCTAGCAGGTCCTGCGGGTACCTATGCCTAAGTGTCATCAAGCTCAACGCATAACTACAACCTCACCAACTTGGCCATATCGATAATGGGAAGTGCAAGGGAAATAACCGTCAAACCCTGAAGCCTCACCTCGGTCAAGAGTCCAAAATGCTCAGCCAAACGAGCAATATACTAACCTTCAAATATCATAGCCCCCTGCTTCCTCCCTGAAGCAAACAATCTCAATTACCGAGCCAACAAATACGAGACATTGACTGAGCCAACGTCCATCCCCCTCAGGTAAAATAGATCAGTCACGGTCACCTTTTCAGGTGCTTGACTCCTCCCAGCGATACTACAGGCGATGAGCTTGTGGCATAACCTCAGCATAGGATCCTGATAAAAGTGTAAGAAGGGGCAGTCCCCAGAAAATCCCCAGCAGATGAAATCTCAATCCAGTAATCCCCCAGTCCCCCTTTGTTGAGGATCCGTCTCGCGCTCTCAGTCCAGTATAAACCAAAACCAGCAGTCTACATCTCCTCTACTGAATGTAATCCCAAAGCTAATATAAAATCTCTCCAGCTCATACTCCTCCTAACTCCACCCAACTGGAACTGTAAAGCTCCAGGCGTGTCCAAATCAAGTACTGCCTCTCCAAACCGAAACGTACTGAAGAACTCCAGAATGAGTTCTGATTCGTCCAAAATAGAATGGTCGAGTAATATAATATAGTAATCGCGTCGGATAAAGATTACTTTAGGACAAGTAATTATCTATCCTCTGGATTTCGTGTCCCAGCGAGAGATGAATTTGAAATCCACGTTAATGTTTATAAGTAAAAAAGCTTGATTTTATTTTAATTTTTGTTTTAATAAACTAATTAAATTGAAAAACTAGATTATACTAAATAACAAGCAAACTAATAAGATGAAAGATAGATAAAGAAAAATATGCTTGTCAATTAAAAATGAATAGATTTTTAAGTGTGAAATTTTAGATCTTAATGATGAACTACTTTCCGTCTAATAAATTGATTCCTCAAAACGTTGGTTTAATATCGAAAACGACTTTTTATCAAGAAATTAATTACTAATTTAATGCCTACTTAATCTTACGGCTTTTGCTCGTTCGACTAAATAAAACACTAAACTAAATAATTTTTATAAATTATTAATCACTAATCACTTATTAAATCTCACACTTAATTGACTAAACACAAATTTACTTAACAAGCATAAAAGTAAACTACTCACTAAGCATACTAATCAAATAAACAAATCTACACATAATACTAAATCTACACTTATGTATTGAAAAGGGAGAGAAAAATAGAACCGAATTGAAGAGCCGCAATAAACGAATACACCCGATTTAATAAGCTAAAGTAAATAGTCAAATTCAATCTAGCTTATTAAACCCTTAAGCTCCACGCCAATGAGTTGACCGATCCATCAAAAGACAAGAAAAGGTTAAACAATATAATATATTGGACCAAGTTTTATAAATCTAATTTGGCTAAACTAGTATTTTTGTATTTTGAAAATTGTTTAAAAACATCAAAATGAATTCAAAAGTTGCAACTTTGCTAATATGAAAACTTGTAACTGTGTTTTGCTATTTCCTAGAACCGAAAACAAATTCAAATTTAGCTTAAAAAAAGATGTCATGCGAAAATTTTGTTATTTGAACCTTCATATGAAAGGAAAAATAAAACTTAAACTTTTATAAAAACTTTCAAATCTGAAAATATAAGCCGAGATATAAGCTATAAGCTCTCGACAAAATAGGGGTGACAAAAGCTTATATAATAAGCCGAGATCCAAGCCTCGTCGCACCCTCTTTATATTTCCGAACACTTAAATGAGCAATAAGCAAAACAAGCCAATCGAATAAGCTATTTACAAACTTATTCGAAATCTATCAAGAAAAAGAAAAGCTTATTAAAGCTAGAACTATACTCCAAGAAGCTAGTAATCGAATAAGCTAGATAAGCTAAGTCGAATAATAAAAGCTAGGAGAAAAAGGGCTCAAAGTAAGCACTTCAAACATCATCTTTCATTTCATAACATAAGCTTGAATCGTACAATAAGCAGTTACAAATAGCACTAAATAAGCTGGAACAATAATCCCTACCAAATAAGCTAACCAAAAAAACTAATACTATCTTACTACTCTAATTCGAGCTGCCAAAGAAAGAAAGAAAATGAAAAACGAAAACAAGAAAAATACATGTGTGATACTCCTACTGCTTCCACCGAATGAAACAAAAATTAAAGAAAGATAAGATATCTATATCACCCCTGATCTGCTGCTACTCCTATCTATACTACATGGGATGATCTCGCCTTCAAACTCATTATTTTTTGGGTGGAACGTGAAGCATAGAAATTTTGCAAAACATTTGATCTATGGTTGAAATTCAAAATAAGCACATTCACCTAAGATATAATAATTGTCGTGAGCAAAAAGTTTCACAAGGTACAAGTATGAGTAGTGTTAGCATCTTAGCTTATTTTTAATGGTGGTTTCGTTTTTAAGCTTGGTCTAGGACAAGTGAAAAGTCAA
>BQNB010166252.1:0-14133 GCA_026074375.1 Tanacetum coccineum | reverse complement strand
TATCTATAGAGACACTTACAGGACCATTACCCTTTTGAATGACTTCCCATATAGGGTAGTCTGTATATGCCAAGTAATGCTCCATCTTCATAGCCTAAATGTCATATTCTCTGTAAGTCCTTGGTATAGGATCTGACTAGCCTTCGTAAGACAATAAACAACTTGGATAATTCCAAATCAACTATATGAGAGACACTAACTATGAAAATCAAGTGTTAATGCGGAATCTTAACACAAGAGTAAAGAAGAAACGATAATACTAGTTTACTATAAAGCTCTATGCTTCTTTATATTTCACTAAACGTTGTTGTTGTTCTGGTACATAACATTGTGCCTTAGGGTTCCTCTTATACACCAAGGAAACCCTAATGGGCTTTACAACCGTGTCAAAGGATAATACATATCCTTTCCTAAGATATCTCTTAAGATATCTCTAAGATAACTATTACTATTCTGTTTCATAAACAGACTTAACTATGAACAGAACTAACTATGACCAGTACTAACTCTAGTACTGCTACTCTACCAGTACTAACTTAGTACTGCCAGACTTAACTTAGTACTGCCAGTATTAACTCAATACTACCAGAACTAACTATTACTACCAGACTTAACTGTTGTACTACCAGTATTAAGTATTTTACAATCTAAATTCCCAACAATCTTCCCCTATTTGATATTACAAAACTATCTCCATGAAACAATCTTGAATTGCTTCCCCTTGACTTATGATCCTCTTGAATATTATAAGCTGCAAATCATGTCTTTCTAATCATCAAATCTAAATTCCCAACAATCTTCCCCTATTTGATATTACAAAACTATCTCCATGAAACAATCTTGAATTGCTTCCCCCTTTCTCGATTATGTGTTATTAAAAAGTTCGATTCACGGGTTCGTTTCATAACCTTGGTTAACAATATACCCGATTTTCTTTGCATAAATCAGCCCTAAAGAATGGTCAATACAATAGATAATCATTCATAGAAAAGAAAAAATGGATTATAACTAGTTTTTAATAAAACTCTATCAAACTATGAAATCACCAATACTAACCAAGCATGATAAGAAATTGTTCACAAAAACTCAAAGCAACAATGGATCTCAAACATAACATGAAATTTATCAATACCAGAATCAATCATAATCAATCCTTCATTCATAAACTTCTTCCAAACAAGTGTATAAAGAAACTACTCCAATGGTTTATTTTCAACAAGACCAAGTTTCAACAATAATAGCAATCATTAACATCTTAAAAAAATAAAAGTTGATTACCAGGTAAGATTACGTTAGGAATGAAAGGATTGAGAGCAACCCTTAAGCCTCAATCGAAACACGATCTTCCTACCAATCCAGAAAATTTATACGCAACAAACTTATTCGATGAGACTTTGAGCCTCTTCTAGAAATGGCAGAGTTGGTGTGGTTCTTTTGGGTGAGATATAAAGGGGAGAAATTCGTCCATATGGTGTAAGGGGGAATTTCCATATTGGAAACTAAGCCAAATGGTCTTATTTATACTTGCAACAAGGCCTAGGGTGTTTAATGAAGTACTTGGGAACAAAGTTTCATCAATATAGATGTAATATGAGTTAATATAGAGGCATGATTGGACTCAAGGATTAAATGGCACTTAAATTAGTGTATTAATGAAACTTGGGAAAGACATAATCATCCATCTAGGCGGCCACTTTTGAATTTGGGCAGCTCCTCGTAGTTTTTGCATCTAGTCGGGCTGCTCCTTTTGAGGTCGGGCGGTGGCCCTAAGTACTTCCTATATAATATTTTGTGTTTTTCTCGTTTTGTCTTACTGATTGCTTCTCTTTTGATCAGGTTGACTTGTATGACTTTTATTTCATCAAATAACACTTGTTCTTGAGCTCGAAATTGTTCTTCTTAATTTCTAATAATGCTTCAATAAGTCCTGTAATTGGTGAGAATTCTTCGTAGTTGTATTAAACTTCATTTATTTGTCATTTCTTCGTCTTTTTCTTGCTTTTCCTGTATTTGGCTACAAATAGACTTGCAAACACACTTTGGTACATTTAAGTAACAAACGCATATAAAATAGCCAAATAACATTATAGTAAAGTTCGGATTAACGGACTAAAAACATGTTACAATTGACGCTGTTATCAACTTACGTTGAAAGTTTTCATAAATATTTAGTGATAATTTTACTATTTGACGTGTTTTTGATATAAAAAGTTTCAGTTTTAGGTTTAAAACGTCAAAAAGTAGATATTATTATTTAGATTACGAAATTCTTACATGTAGATTTGAAATTTTAATCAAAATCTATGTTTTTGAGCTTTCAGTAATTGTTTTTGTGCTAAGTAATAGCTTTCGGAAAACTCTCTAGGTTTCGGTAACCGTTTTTCTTGTGACAAGAAGCTTTCGGAAAAATGTTTAGTGATAAAACAGTTTCGGAAACACACATTATTAAGTAGTAACATCTTTTGGTATTCTACATTGTTTGAATTTGTATATTTTCATTCCAAAAGTGTGTTATAAACACGGGAAAACAAGTTTTAATGACACAGATGTTGAAGAAAGTTACAAAAATGTGCTTTTTAATTGGTTAAAAGTGTTTCGAACGGATAATAGTTATGAGCTTTAAGGATAAAAACTGTTATTGTGGAAATTTTGAAAATTACAAAAGTGGTAGTCACGGTATTCCAAGTTGCGGAAATTAGGTTTTCGGAATTATGAGCTTATGATACTATTGGAAGTTACAGATTTTGGGCTTTCAAAAAATATGGAAAGTTACGGTATTGTACTTTAGATATTTGGAAGTTGCGGAATTATTGGACTTACGTAACATTAAGATTTTAGAATTCACAGCTTTCGGAAATATAAGTTTACAGAACTTTGGGCTTTAACGTAAACTCTGATTATTGGAATCTTAGTTTTTTGATAAATACTTACGGTATTTTTGGTCTTACGTAACACTGAGCTTTCAGAATCATAGCTTACGGTTATTATACACTTTCGGAACCAAAATATTATGGGTACCAGTTACGGAATTCGTTGCTTACGGAATTTTAAGGTTTCGTAATTTTGGGCCTTTGTGACTTGGGCTTCAAAGAATATTGGGCTTTTCGATTTCAAGGTTACGGAGGATTAGTAAAGATATAGAATTCTTTTGAAGTTACAGAAAGATTTTGAAGTTACGAAAGTTATTTGGTTTTGGAAATTTGTTGTGTAATCTAAAGATGTACTTACATCTAGAAAACCAAAGTTGTTTTACTTTAACAGACACCATTCATTTTGATTTAGCAATAGCAAGTCCATATCTTCAAAAACGATCTAATTTGGATTGTATTCATACAAAGTACTAAACATGTCAAGTTCTCATCAACAATCACTTGTGGATGCTGGTACGGATCCTCGATCTCCAATGTTAGAGAAGGGAAGTTATGTGCCATAGGCAAGTCGTTTTCTAAGGTATCTATATGGTAAAAAGGAAAAAGGGATATTGATGAGGAATTTAATCGAAAATGGTCCTTTTAAGCTGAAAAATATACTAGATCCAAATAGTCCAGCAAATGCACCACGAGAAATAGACCAAATAGTAGCAGATCGAACTCTAAAAGAAAAGGACAGCTATTACACAGAAATTAAGGTAATAAACTACATCCTTCAAGGCTACCAAATGACATATATAATTCCGTTGATGCATGCCAAGAAGATTGATCAATGTGGAATCGTGTCAATAGACTGATGCATGGAACCGATTTGATTAAAGCAAGAAAGACATTCAAGGCTTATGAATGAGTTTGATAAATTTTTTGCTAAGGCTGGTGAATCTCTTACACCTGTTTATGAAGGATTTTCAACGCTTATGAACTACATGGAATGAACGAAAGTTTTACTAGGTCCAATTGTAATCAACACCAAATTTCTCAACTCATTGCAATCCGAATGGAGAAAATATTCTATGTTGGCTCGTCAATCACATTAACTTCTAAATGTTGACTATGATCGACTATATGATTATTTGAGTAAGAATGAACCAAATTTAAATGCTTCTCGAGTAAAATGAGAGGCTAGAAATCATGACCTACTTGCTTTAGTTGCAATTGCTAGTCCTTTATATTCTCAGCCTTCACAATCATATTATGTCACTCATCCTCTGTCCATGCATGATTATGATGATGATTATCAAGGGGTGGAGGTACAAGGTTGATGCTCAAAAGGAAGACAAACTCTCTACAGCATATGATGCTTCTTGCTCTAGACAATCACATCACATTTCTAGACTTAATAAATAGTCGTCTTCGTGACTTGTCCTTTCGATTCAAACAAAAGGAATCAAGTGTTGTCATACATGCTGGTCATGTGCAATATTCAGTAGCAAGATGTTAGGTATACTGGTTAATTGCAAGCAGGGAATTGCTGGGAAGGTAACTGGGAATCAAGGAACTAATATTGGATGGTTTGCTCAAAGAATGTTGTTGAAATGATGAAAATGTTCAAAGGAATTCAAGAAACATTCAATTAATGGGGAAGAGACAAAGTTCAGTGCTATAATTGCAATGAAAAAGTCCTTATGCAATTAGAGTGTCCAAACCCAGGGTTTGTGATTCTAAGTATTTCAAGGAAAAGATGCTGCTAGCAACAAAAGATGAGGCTGGGATACATCTTGATGAAGAAGAGAATGATTTTATGCTTTTGAGTGCATCTGGGGATGATTAGCTGGAATAGAACTCAATGGTTCAGTGATCATGGACGGACACGCATTGAACCTTGCTAATATGCTGCTGATGTTGAATAACCTATGACAAATAAAAAAAAAAAATAAAAAACTTTGTTAGTGAGGTAAATGTTTCTAGATTGAATCTAAAATAAATGGACTACTATCGAAAAGTGATCATGAACAATGAAATCATGAGAAATTAGAAACTATTAAGCCTACATCTATTGATGAACAAATTGATTTCAATATCATTTTTGACGATCCTTATGTGGAGGTTAATGGTGGACAAGTTGAACATGCTCACAATGCTCATGATCAAAACTTTTACTGATTTTGATATATTTGATTAAAAATGTGCAAATTAAGACTGAAAATCAACGCATGGTTAACAAGGAAATGAAAAGGAGAAATACGTTGATAACTTATACGGAACATGAGATGTTAAGGAACGGGTTGGGATCTTGAGAACAAAAACCAATCAAAAACATCAATTACAAACGGAATTTTGAAAGTTGCAACTCAGTTTAATTGTTGAAAAAACAAAAAAATTGAACTCTTAAGAAAGAAAAAGTGTGATGTTAAAGAATCTGTTTTTATAAGAAACAGGTGAGTATTTGAAATTCAAATTGATCGTGCTCTTTGAAACAAACTTTCAACAAAAGAGGGATAAATATCTTGATGAGATTGTCACGTTAGAACTTTCAAAATGTCACATTCAATTCAAACAATTCACATGCTTGGTACTAAACCAGATTCGTTTTATGATCCAAACTTGAAAACTGGTTTGGGGTATAAAAATATGTATTGTCTCAGGAAGGCCAATACAACACACCTAAGTTGTATAATGCTAAACTTTCATTGTGACAAAGTGAAAATTATATTTATTTTGATGGGGAAAAATGGGCGAAATCGAAACACAAAGTGAAAATTAACCTAAGTTGTATGATGTAAAACTGATATAGAAAGTCTACGAAAATCGAGTTCACCTCCAAAGGAAATGCCAAAAACAAGTGGAATGCTAAATGTTTTTGTTAATTATGATAATGGAATCAAAAGATTGGAAAGAATTATTGATGAAAAACTTGTTTGTAATGACGATGGCAAAATAAGAAACATTTTTCATTAAGAGTTACAACTGATTTCTCATACAATACATATGTGGACAACTATGCTTAAAGAGGAGTTGATAAAAAAAGTACAAGAAATGTTAAATGGTTTTGAGTCAATGGAAAGAAAAGTTAATGAAACATGAAAATTTTCAAAATGAGATTGATCGTCTTTTGGAAGCAACCGTAGCAGCTGAAATTAGGAATTGTGTTATGCATTCTGTTGAACAAATTGAAAATGAAAAAAGTGAGGGATGAAATTGAGAAAATTTCAAAAGGACTCCAAAGATTTCCCAGGCTATATTGCCTAAAAAGGATTGCAATTCTTGAAAACGATTTCTTAAAGGTGTCAGGCTCAAAGCATTAATTTTGAATTACAATTACAACAAAAAGAAAAAAAAGCTTGTGACAACTCTTGGAAGTAAAAAATGGATAAATTGGATGATGAGAACGTGTCATTGGTTTTTCAAGTTGAGTCATTAACAAAGATTAGGAAACATGTGAGAAGTTGAATATCAAAAGCTTTTAAATTTAATCAAAAACCCAACACGGGGATCAACATCAAGGGAGGTTAATGATTAATTAAAGAATGTCAAATTAAAAAGACATATGTCATATGAGGATGTACTGAGCACCATAATCAAGATCTCTGATGAAATTTCAGAAGCTAAGAGCCTAAGTTAAGCTCGTCAGAAAGGAAAGAATGTGGATACTAAGTTTGATAAGTCTTCATATTAGCAGACATTGGGTGTACACGTGAATTGAACAAAGATCAAAATCTAAGTTTGTTCCCTAAGATTGATGTTTAAACCAAGATTGTCAAAACCAAGCCACTGCATATTCTTTCAGCCTAAGCTTGAAAAGTCAAACATAACACCTAATGTATTGCACGAGAAAGGTTATCGGTGAAAACAAAATAAAAAACAAACAAACCCTTGAGAAACTAACGTGATTTTTCCAAATTCCAAAGGAGTAGAGAGTCTATAATGTTAGCAGACAACGTCATTGTGCACTAAATCGAACAAAAGTGTCTTGCTAACAATTCTAAGAAATCAAATAATGAAGAGAGTCATGTTAGTCATATTTCTACTAAAAGTGTTACATCGAATTCGAATGTTTCAAAGACAAAATCAAATGTACTAAATGCTAAAGTTGTAATCATTGTTAATGATTATTCGAATGTTGTATGTGTTTCTTGTGGACAAGATGTTTTTACTTCATTTCATGATAATTATGTTGCTAAATATGTGTTGTCTAAGAATTATAGATTAAAAAGAGCTTGTTATTTCCCCCATAGCGGCAAAAACTAGAGTTTTAAGAGCTACTCCCTTAGCTGCGAAAACAAGGTTTGATGTTCCTACCCCTACAACTGCACCAAACAACGTATCTACTGCTTCATTATTAACTCAAGAATCTAGACAAGTTAGGAAACTTAGAAACTACATGAAAACAAAAATAGAAACAAGTAGGAAGTGGCAGACATAGTTCGAACATCAACCAAATTATAGTTGGTCACTTAAGAGAAAAAAAATGCATATACAAGTCCGCGTGTAACTTAGAGTAGAGCTAACACCGTAACTCACTCTAAGATACCGGTTACCACTCAAAAATAGGTAGCCAAACTGTCCACTCTTCCATCTGTGTTTTCTCCGTGTGGTGCAGGTGATCCAGCTCGTCCTATGGATTATTGATACTGGATGTTCAAAGCTTATGATAGGGAAACTCAAACTGCTGAAAAACTTTATTACAAAGTTCACGAGCATTGTTCGCTTTGCAATGACTTTATTTTGCAACAATTCAATTGGATTACGGCGATTTATGCTAGGTAAATCTTAAGGCTACATTATTTCAACAAATCTTGAAGAAAAGAAGAAAGCACTTTGCAGCTAAAAGAGCAGAAGAGAAAAGAAACAAACCACCAACACAAGCTCAACAGAGAAAGATAATGTGTACTTACCTAAAGAATATGAAAGGATACAAGCTCAAAGATTTGAAGTCAAAAGGGTTTGATGCTATTCAAGAGATGTTTGACAGAGCATTCAAAAGGGTAAACACATTTGAAGACTTTAAAACAGAGTTGGTGGAAGGAAACGAAAAGAGAGCAAGAGAAGAGCTGATACAAGAGAGTTCAAAGAAGCAAAAGGTAGATGATGATAAAGAAACAACAGAGATTAAACAGTGTATGGAAATCATTCCAGATGAAGAAGAGGTAACAATTGATGCTATTCCTTTGGCTGTTAAGTCTCTAAGGATTGTTGACTGGAAGATTCAAAAAGAAGGAAAGAAAAGCTATTATCAAATAATAAGAGCTGATGGGAAGTCTTAAATGTACAGAATCTTTAGTCAAGTGATTAAAAGTTTTGATAGGGAAGATTTAGAGGACTTGTACAAGTTGGTAAAAGCTAGATATGGATCAACAAGACCAGTGGAAAGCATGGATTATCTGTTATGGAATGATATGAAAATAATGTTTGAACCACATGTAGAAGATGAAGTATGGAAGCTGCAAAACGGATACAAAGTGTTGGAATGGAAGTTGTATGACTCCTGTGGAGTACATTTCTTGAGGATGCAGTCTATGCAGATTTACATGTTGGTAGAAAAGAAGTATCCTCTTACACTACCTACATTTTCAATGATGTTAGAAAAGAGGCTTCAAATTGATTATGAAAGTGAAATGGATTATCAGCTGTGTAAATTGATCATAAAACAGCTTAAGAAGTAAAGAAGTGTTTGGAAGCATCCTCTTGGTGTTAATGAAGCTTTAAATGAAGAAACTTGACGATTTTGAACAAGAATATCAAGTTTAGGGGAGGATTGTTGGGATTAAAAGTCTTCTTGATGCTGTTAGAATTACTGTTGCTCAAGTTTATGTTAATACTGCTCTGATGAAGTTAGTGCTGCTCATGAACTTCAAAGAAAATATACTAAGTAGTTACTACTGCTGGTACAAAAGTTAAGACTGCTCAGCTGAAGTTACTACTGCTAGTACAAAGTTAAGACTGCTAGTGAAAGTTACTACTGCTAGTACAAAGACTACTTAAAGTTAATGTTACTGAAGAGTTACTACTACTAAAGAAAATATTCTAAGTAGTTAGTACTGCTAGTGTTAAGTTAGTACTGCTAGTGTAAGTTAGTACTTTTTGTTAGTATTGCTTACTTGATATGTATTAGTTATTTGTAGAAAAGATTTTATACACTTAGGAAAGTATTGTAAGTGGAGTAGGATTCCTTGGTGTATAAAAGGAGGTCTTAGGGCATAGAGATTGATACACCAAGATATACCAATACATACCAAAACCAAAAATCAATCTTTTTCTTAGCTTCAAGGTCTTTGTAACCCTAATACTTTGAGAGTATTCGTATTATTATTAATAATATTGAAGCTTATTTGTTTTGAATTATTGTTTCATTGAGAATTCTTCTTAATATTAAAGATTAGATTCCGCATAATCTTTAATACATTCAAACAAAGCTTTTACTATAGTTGTGTTAGATTTATCTAATATAACAAAACCTTAAACAAGCATAAGGAATTCGATCTATTGAAGTGGGATCAACAGGTTTTGTAATTTAGCTTATTCAACTACCTCCCTAAGAATAGCAGCTTGTTCCATAGTATGCTTAAGGTAGTATTCGTGAGCTTCCCTATTATTCTTAACAATCACATCTCTTTATTTACTGGAAATCGATCCACAATATAGATGTTACAGGCGACACTCAAGCTTATCAATTCCTTTGGAGTAACTCCCCCACCGCCTCGCGCCTCCACACCCCCCCCTCCCCCTTGACACTTGGCCGCCCCATCATTTATCAGCAATTTCCTATTTCTTTTTAATTTCCTACGCATCCACTTTTTCAATGCTGTTATGACAAACACTTTTTCCTAAAGTTGAGCATTTAAACCAGAAATTTCAACAGACTTTTGATTTACTTAATTAACCAAAGATTCAGTTTGTTCTTTAGCACGAACACGTGATGGTTTAATTGAATCATAAAGTTGTTTATACGTCTGTTTCAAATGCTCATTTTCAGCAATTAGTTTTGTCACCCCATGTTCCAGTTCAATGTTGATAGTCTCAATTTCATCAAAGTCCTTTTTCACACTTTCCCTGGTAGAAGTTTCATTGACACGCTTAATGTGTGCTTTCAACTTCTTGATTATCGTGTCTTTTGCTTGAAGCTCATCTATCAAATTGTTCAATTCAAACAATTGATCAAATGAAGGTTCAGTTTGGTTCATAGATATGTTATTCTTTTGAAAAATTTCTTTATTGAGTTGCATTGCAATTTCAAGATAAATGCAGTGTTGCTCAAGTTCTAAAAATCTTTTTGAAAGTCTATTATACTCATCTTTTTTAACCATGTTATGTTGTTTGATAAGCTCCGCTTTAAGTTTGAGACACTTGTTGCACATTTCCACATAATTCACAAAATCATTCATAAGAATAGAAGAATTCACATTCACATAAGTATTCTTATCCACAGAAGAATTCACAACAATATTCACAATATCTTGAGAAATGATTTAATCCAAGAGTCAATCATTTTCAATTAAAAATTGTTTCTTTTGAATTTCAAAGCACTGTTTGTCTACATGATACTGTTAAACAGCAGGTTCCATCTGGTTAAAAACTGTTTGTACTTCTGTTACCTCATTTAAAAGATCTTTATTAAAAACATTGAATGCGTCTTTTAAGGTCTTTACAAATGGAATTATTTCTTTTAGAAAAATAGCTTTAGTGTGTTCAAACCCCCATTCCCCTTCTGTTAAAGCATCAAGCGTGATCTGCTTTTTCACCACATTGTCAAATTGGCTAAGATGGTATTTAAGCTTTTTAAGGCTTGTATTAACCAGGCTTACCTTAGGAAGTTCCCGAGGAGCCTCAATTTTGACAAGCGAAGAAGCAGATTGGTCAGTATTAGGGTGTAAAGTTTGTAACTGGAAAGCTTGTTCATCAGACAGTTCTTGTTATAGGACAAACGTTTACCAAAATATTCAGATAATCGATTTAACTTAGCATAATTAATTGGTTTAATGTTAATTTTCTTTTCTAAGACCATTGGATCACTTTGTTTTAAAAACATTTTTGATCGTCTCTCTTCCTCAAGCATCAAAGTCTCTTTAGAATCAACAATTAAAATCACATTGGTTTCCTTAGCAATAACACTACCATCATAAATCATTGGCCTAATCTGTTGAGATTTCTTAAGATAGAAAGGATTTTGAAAACCAAGAGCTTGTTTCAGGTTGTTATCATAAAAAACTTGTGGTTTCGTGATCATATGCACAGTTTGTGCGGATTGACCTGTTTTCTGCCCAATATTATCTAGTTCTTTAACTTTCTTTTCCAAAGCAATTTCGCTGTCAATATTCTTAGCTTGCTTTTCCTTGGATTCGTTTATGAAAACATTAAATGTTTTTGTTTACAATTCTTTTTCCTTTGATATTTCAGAAAGAGTTTGTTTAAGATAGATAATTTCCTTTTCAAAATCCGCAAACTGTGCATTTTTCTCCTGAATTATATCATCCATTATGAGATTTTCTTGAGTACTTAAATCCACATTTTGTCTTTCTTCTAGCAATTTTACTCATTCTTTGTATCATTCAAGCTCAGCAGATAGGGTTTCATTGGCCATTAGAATGTCTTTATTGACCTTGTTACAATTAGTTACTTGATGTGGCAGTTGTTCAAACACAGATAATATCATGGCATCTTGTTAGGCAGAAGAATTTGTATCCTGAACAACTGTATTTTGTGTTTCAAGCAGATACTGAGAGTAAGGAATGATATTGCTATCACTGGTTATCTCATTCTCTGGATAATTCAAAAGATGGGTTTGTTCAGAATACGACATCTCTTGCACACTTTGATTTAGCATATCATTATGAGTGTTGTCAGAGTGTTGTACCTCGGAGAGAACATATGAACCGTAACTAGACAAATTTTCCATAAGAACAGCTTTGGCTGTAGAGATCTCATCACATTCAGAATCATACGCATCCAAAACATCGGCTTGATAAGCTGCATTATGTGTAATGACCGACTGTATAAATGGACCTTCTGCAATACCAGGGTCTGCCAAGAATTCTAATTCTTCCTCATTCAGAACTTTACCATTTCCTTGAGCTTCAACCAATAGAACTTTATCCCTAAACCACGTAGCATCTCTTTTCCTCTTTGGTTTTGGGCACTGTCTTGCCATGTGACGTTCCCCTTGGCAGTTAAAACACTTTACAACCCTTTGTTGACGTGAATAATTCCCTCCTGTTCCTGAAGTATTAGCTCTTGTTCTTGAAGTACTAGTAGCATAAGAATTTTGGCTCCCCTAAAGTGGTTGAACGGTCACCTGTCCATCATGAATAGTTGCTTGTTGTCTTGGGTTGGATGAGTTTCTTAGCTGATTGTTGGTAGATAAAAAACGAGATGTGATGCCAGTAGACAAAAATGACATCATTTTGTTAATGGCATCAATAGGGTCATCTCCTTACTTAAACACAAGAACTGCTAGACTAAAGTCTATCTGAGGAAATTCAGCCATATATGATTGTTGATTAACTGTGGAGATAGTATATTCAATTTGAGGAACAGATGGTGGTTGTGGACAAGCCTCTTGATGAACGGTAGATGAGTAAGCATTTAGATACGGGTTTTTAGGTTAACGATTAGAAATTGACAAGTGGGTGTGGTATGGATAATTAGTTGAGTAAATGTTATGTGGGAGGAATTGATCTATAATGAAGAGACTGGGATGGTGAAAATTGTTGTTGGAACTGAGGATTGTTTTATGAGTATTGATAAGCGTTGAAGTGAGATGGTGTCATCTGATGGTTAGCAACTAATGCAAGTAGATCTTGATTGCGTTCACGCATAATACGGACTTCATTTGCATGGAGTTCGTGTTGTTCAAGATATGCATGAAGCTGATCATAGTTGGTAGTATGCAAATCTTTTACAAGCTTGACATCAGTCACAAACTTACTTCATTTAGGTGGGAGACTGTTTAAAAACTTGGTATTGACTTGAAATTGCTCCAATTTCATTTTGTAAATGTTCATGTCATTGATCAGCTGAGTAAATCTCATGTAATACTTATGAAGTGATTCCCCCTTGATGTGAGCAAACTTATCAAATGCATCATACAGTTTATAATCCCTTTCCTGCTTTGTCAATGAGATACCTTGCATTAGTAGTTGAACTCTTTCCCATAGACCCTTGGCAACTCTGTGATGATTAACAAGTGAATAGATATCAACTGGTAGACAATGAAGAATGATATTAGTTGCCTTCATATCACAATCAGCTTGAATTTTCTCAGTACCAGACAATTCAGCATATTTCTTTGTCCTGTCCACCGCATTTTCTTCAATCGTATGCCAAATGAGTGGACCGTTTTCAACTGATTCAAGTATCGTTCTTCCGTTCTCTCTATTTTGCATGTAAAGTTCCTATCTACTTTTCCAAGAATCATACAGGTCTTTGTCTGACATTGGTGGACGATTGTCAGCACCAAAGAGTATCATGTACTCAGCAAGAGTATTCTTTTGTCCAAGTGGAATTATTGAATCCATGTTGGATTTTAAATGTGATAAGATGAGATCCACTACAAAAAAGGGCCATTTAGTGGCACATGTTTTTAATGACAGATTTATATGTGTCACTATAATGCATTTTTAGTGACATATTTTATGTGCCATTAATTCCTTTTACAGCTTTAGTGGCATTTTATGATTTGTGCTACCATTGTACCCGATATTTGTGGCACAAAAATAAGCATGTTATTAAAAGTCCATATAATTTGTGATACACCCATATATTATGCCATTAAAAGTTGCTTGTTTCCTTTATTTCTTTGTCACTAATTGCGGACTAAAAAAACTCACGCGGATTTCTGAAAATAAATTAAAAAGGGGCGGTCTTTTTTTTATTAATTCCCTCCAACAATTGGGTATATATATCATAGATTAATTCTGAATCTTCAACAACTAATCCTAATCTCCGGCCCTCACCTCTCATTTACAACTCATAATCATCCCAATAAGAGGGATTCTCTTAACTTCAATCACTGTCTTCATCCTCCTTTTGGTCAGGTATTGTGATTTAATTTAATTATTAATAATTTTATTCTTTGTTTAATACTATCATTTGATGTGTACTTCTGCCTTAAAATTGATTAGCACATTAAAATGGGGTTTGAATAATTCTATGTTTTTTAAGGGTTATCATTATGAAGATTATATCAATTGTTGTCATTTTCTTTCTTAGGTTGTTGGTAATTGGGTTTTCTTTCTTAGGTTGTTGGTAATTGGGTTTTCTTGTATAA